>MVAI01000269.1:0-21036 GCA_014825565.1 Phaffia tasmanica | reverse complement strand
TTTTTTTTTTTTTTTTTTTTTTTTTGGTAGAGAACCGTTGAAAAAACTTCAGAAGGAAGCTCCTTGTCTACCTCTCATAGGTAAACTATTCTGCTCTTTTTTCACCGACAACCAAACAGAATTTATGGGTTGCTTACCATTTTCTTTGTCTCTTTTCCTCCTATCTTTCTTTTTACATAGTTCCTCATCTAACCACCAAGTTTCTACCCCCGAATTTTATTTCCAACGACGTGATCAACGATCTAGCCTTACAGTGGATTTCACTCGAGTCGCTTAATCAAATAGAATTCTCACAAGAAGCGCCTGTGGGGATTATAGATTTCTCAAAAGATGAGATTCTGTGAAATCCATGTGTGGAAAAATTGACCAACCGCTCTGATTTTCATTTTTGATCTAACGGTCCAAATCATAACTTTTCTTATGGTTTAGATTTATTTTTGGTCTATCGTCAACATTCCGAAGGGATCTAGAGCTCTGTTCAATACATACGTAGTATTTATCTATATACACTTTTAGTTTGAAAAGCTTTCTGGTTAAAGCTAATGAAGAAACAACATATATAGAAAGAACATTCATTCCATTGAGTCTCGTCTCTACGGAACCATAAAGTCACACGTAAGATTGACGAAGAAAAATAGAGAGAAAGACGTAAGAAAAAGATCAGTTTTAAAAGAAAAAGACAGAAAACGCAAAAGAGAAAGCGAGATGAACACTGACCTCTCGTTGTCTGGGTTCGTCGTCTTCACTTTCCTCTTCATCTCGCTCTCGTTTCCTGTTTTCCTCCAACACTACGTAAAAAGCCGAATGGTCTCGATTAGCACACAAGCAGATAGACGTGACATCCAAGAAGGACAGCATGGCCAGCCAGACAGACGTACTCTGATCCGCTCCTTCTCCCTGAGGCACCTGTCCTCCACCGAGACCCGTTCCACCCACACCAGCATAGACCTCGTACTGCATAGCCCCTCGGGCTCGATCCTGAGCTTCCTTCTCGGCGAGCGCTCGCTGATGACCCCACCCACCTCGACCTGCGTCATATTCCTGTCGGAACTCGTCTCGAACCTAAACAGAATAAGGTTGAGAGCAGGTCAACAGCTATGTCTCCTGTTGTAAACAAGAAACAGGCAAAAAAATTCTTTTGATGACACGTACCTGGCCACCGTTTTTTCCTCGACCGAATTGCCGACCTTCTGTATATCCTGGGTCAAGATCACATCGAATCACTCGTTCGTCCAACCGAGTGCCCGAGATATATCGCATCGAGGCTAGAGCTTCTTCGTGGGTATAATATTCAACAAAACAGAATCCGCAAGGTGTTCTTTGGGCAATTTGGTTGATCAAGAGATGGAGTGAGATGAATATTGGATTGCGCGCTTGAAACATATGGGCCAACCTGTTCAAAAGTAGAATGATAGCTTACTTGTTCCTACAGAAGACAACCACATACCGTCAAACACTATCAACCGCGATGATCAAATTGAGGAGAACGAGCCGGGTAAAAAGAACATACATTCGATCAAGACCCATAATAATTCGCTTGAGACCACCTCCCTCCAATGGATCTGTGCATCTCGAGAAGACTGATGTTGATGAAGAAAGGATATATTGCGGATGCTCAGCCAAATTATGAACACTAAGCTCGTGCAAGCCTTGTGACAACCTGAACTAAAGGAAGAGATCAAGAAAGCAAGATGATGAACAACATACGTTCATAAATCTGTTGTTCGGTTGTGAAGAAGGACAAGTTTCCGACGTAGAGCGTGGTGGATTCATCGAGGAGAGATTTGGCCCTTTGTCGATCGAGCTTAACAGACATCAAGTACAAATGATTCGAGAAAAGTAAGAGCATCTATAAGATCAGCCCAAACAAAGATATCCACAATGACAAGATACGAAAGAACCTACATGAGACTGAGAGTCTCTATATGTAGACGGTTTATCCAATGGTTGAACGACGTGAGCCATGGCTAGACTTAATTGTGTGCTAGATGATGGATGCGTTGATGCTACTTGAAGGATTCTCCGTAGTAGTTTAGACAATTATAGGTATAAGGTCACGTGATGCCGATTGTCAGATCGCTTTGTAATTGCCTCTTGTAAAACGGCTGGCTCATTTCTTTCGCACTGCACCTATCTGTCGATTCTCTCTCGCTTTCTCTTCCATTCAAACACTTACTCACTTGAATTCATACAGAGAAGATGCTTCGACAGGCAGCCAGTAAGGCTATTCGAAAGAGTTCATCGAACTTTCCTCTTGCTTCCAGAGTTGCTGCCCTGCCGGCTGCTCGAGGGTACTCGGTAGAGTCAGTTCAAATCGATCAGAAGGGTGGAGCTAAGGAGACCGTGCTCTCGCCTTCGCCTGGTATGTTTCTTTTAATGAGATATGTATGTTGATAGCCGGAAGTTGATTTATATCTGACCTTTTATCATATTGTCTACATCTTACGTTTGTCTTAACTTCTCTCGTTTTTCTCTCCTCTGGTTGGCGGGTTCTTCTTTTGATTGTCGGTTCTCGGTGGGTGGCCACATATCGTGGTGGATTTATTCGTGTCGGATTTCGCATTGCCCAAACTAGACTCGTTCGGCTTCCAAGTTGATCTCAAGAACAAGAATGATCTTGCAGAGAGACCGATCTATTTGGATATGCAGGTAAGCATCCTCCGTTCATCAATAATGACTAACTCCGACCTTATCGGCAAGCTGCTTTTGTTGCAAGGAATGCTAGTTCTAATGCTGATCCTTCAATCTTGACTTGGCTAGGCGACCACACCGATTGATCCCCGAGTACTTGACAAAATGCTTCCCTACTTTACCAATCAGTATGGAAACCCTCACTCTCGAACTCACGCTTACGGATGGGAAGCCGAAAAGGCTGTGGAGGAGGCTCGATCGGTCAGTGTGTTCATCCGAATGCAGTTCTTTCGTCGTCTGTCATGTGTCAAAACTATTTTCTTATTCGTTATTTTTTCTTCTACTTCTTTCTATCTATTCGATTGAACTCTGGTTGAACAGAACGTGGCTTCCATCATTGGAGCCGATGCGAAGGATATTGTGTTTACCTCTGGAGCTACTGAGAGTAACAACATGGTCGTCAAGGGAATTGCCCGGTTTTGGTCTGGCTCCAAGAAACACATCATCACTACTCAGACTGTGAGCTTCAATTTTCTTTCGGCTTCTTGCTTATAAACGCTTTTTCTTGTCTCTGACTCGACAACCATCAAAACATCTCTTCTCGCCACTCATAGGAGCACAAATGCGTCCTTGACTCATGTCGATACTTGGGCGAGCAAGGGTTTGACATCACTTACCTTCCTGTCAAACCTAACGGATTGGTTGATCTCGCTCTTCTCGAATCTACTATCCGCCCGGATACTTGTCTTGTCTCCGTCATGGCCGTCAACAATGAGACTGGAGTAATTCAGCCTTTGAAAGAGATAGGTGAAATCGTTAAGAAGCACCGAAATTGCTTCTTCCACACAGATGCTGCTCAGGCTGTCGGGAAGATCCCAATTGATGTTGACGACATGAAGATCGATTTGTTAAGTCTGAGTGGACATAAGATCTACGGACCCAAAGGTATTGGCGCAGCCTATGTCAGAAGGCGACCGAGAGTCAGACTCGAGCCGTTGATCCACGGAGGTGGTCAAGAAAGAGGACTCAGGAGTGGAACTGTTCCCGCTTCGCTCGTGGTAGGATTGGGAGAGGCTTGCAGAATCGCCACGAACGAGATGAAGGTTAGTTCGCATGACACATCTATCTTTGTTCCTTTGATTCCACCGCATCAACATACGTCTATATGTATACACTGGATGGAAGGCGTCGTTGGGTTGAACGGAGTTTTTGATGACGAATTCTGCCAAGCTACAGATCTTCTGCGGAAATCTGAAGGTCTAGCGGAGATGGAGTGCTTTGGCCTTTTTGACAATCGTTTTGATCATCAGATAGGCAAATCACTTCTAGTCTTTTGCGATGGGCTGCACCTATGCAGGGGCACTGAGAATCTCTTCTCTTGACGTTCTTTTTAATCCTGAGCGAATTTTGTTTCCGCGTCATATGTCTATTCGGGCAAGTGTAAACTGACTCTCAATCCGGGTTGCATTTTTTGTATCGATGTGTATTACTATTCGGGCCCATATAGTATGACCATGCCCGGGTGACTGCACTGGCCGAGCGATTGATCAGCGGGATCACTTCTCAGATCGAGAGTGTGGATAGGAACGGAGACCCGGATGGATACCCTGGATGTGTAAACCTGAGTTTCGCTTGCGTGGAGGGTGAATCCTTGTTGATGGCTTTGAATGATGTTGCTCTGTCTTCCGGTTCGGCCTGTACATCGGCTTCGCTCGAGCCATCTTACGTTCTTCGGGCGCTTGGTTCATCCGAGGATATGGCTCATTCGTCGCTTCGATTCGGAATTGGTCGATTTACAACCGAAGAGGAGATTGACTTGGTCGTTGATAAGATTGTGGAGATTGTGAATCGATTACGAGACATGAGGTTAGTCTTTCCTTTTTTGCTATATTGAAGTTCCTTCTTGCTTTAAACGAGAGTCAAGAAGAAAGAATCTCTGAATGTTTTTTTTTCTTGCTCATTGAATCTTCGACAGCCCGTTGTGGGAGTTGGTTCAGGAGGGAGTCGATCTCTCAACTATCAACTGGGGAGATGGTGGCGGGCACCATTGAGCTTTTCCTCAATCTGTGCTCTCGTCCTTTTCAATCCATATCTTTGCATGCCTTTGGTTTCGCTTTATTCGGATAAAAGAAACACAAAACAATATCTCCTGTTTCGCTTTCTTGTTTTTACTTTCAAGCACTATTACCTATTCTCTCCTTCCGGGATTTCATCCGCGATTGATTCTATACTAGTGTACATATGCCTTTCTTTCTGCTTTATGACAAGGTTTTGGTTCAGTTTCTGTTCCGTTTCTACGGTCTGTGTCGTTGTGATTAAAGAACCATGCTCTGAAAGACATCAAGAATATCAAGCCAAAAAACACTGGTGGGCGGCGTGGTCTGTATGGGCGGAGGCCGGGTCCGCAGTCGATCTGGAGATGTCGACCTACATCGCTTTCAACCGCATCTGTCCTTACCCATCCATCCTTCCTCTTCAATTTCCACCGTTCCCACACCCGCTCCATCCTCTTCTTTTATCAATTTCTCATCTGCTTGCACTACAACAGTTATTTCTCTTTTATTGTCACTATATCAAGGTGGACATCAACTATTGGAGGAAAAGATCTAGTCAAATTCGTCCGAGATGAGTAATGCCATCCAAAGCTTGTACGCGTTCCTTTCTTTCCTTCATAAGGGTCTCTTGGGTCTAGTCATCGTTCTTCTTCTCTTCGGCCATCCTTTTACTACCCCTTTCCGTGATGAATATGACCATCTCATGGTCCACATTATTATCGAAAACCCCGGTTCACTAAATCAACTTATCTATTTCTTTCTTTCCCTCCTTGTCGAACAATGTTTGGTTGGTTGAAAACGGATTGTCGGCTATGATCGTAGTGGTAAAGGGGCGTTGAGAGTTGCCAAGGTAGGGAGACCTATATTTTTCTTAGCGTTGGCTGTGTAATTGATGTTCGGGGTCGACTGACCCTTACATCTTTCCATTTTCTCATTGATGACGGGATTGGAACATATAGAACTACACCAAAGGATACTCTGATACTCAGGTGGGTGTCTTTTGGGTCGAGCGTGCTTCCGGTTTCTCCCACACTCGGACAATTCAGTCCAGATAGTCTTCCTGGTCTTTCACAATCTCTGACTTTATAACACCTTTGATTCACTACACTCCAATCATGACCCTTCAGATGAAAGTCCGAGAGGCGACCTCGAACGACGCTTGGGGACCTTCGGGAACACAAATGAACGATGTTGCTCAACTGACATTCAACCAGTACGTCCGTTCATACCTCGTCGTCTCTTGCTTTGACCAGCCGATATCTCTATCTGCTCATTTATATTGACACAATAGCGCGTTTGTTCTTCAGGAATGATTTTGTGGAAGTGATGGAAATGCTCGACAAGAGGTTAAACGATAAGGGCAAGAACTGGCGTCACGTCTTCAAGGTCTGTTCCCTTTTTAACTTTTTCTCTCAACTTGGTATATTAACGTTGGCTTCCAATCTTTACAGGCTCTTACCGTCTTGGATTATATCTTGCATTCTGGTTCAGAAAATGTGGTGATCTACTTCAAAGACAACCTCTACATCGTCAAGTACGCATCACATTCGATAGACCATCATGCGAGAACGAATTCACTGACCACGTAGTTCTTTCTATCAATATGCAGAACTTTGAAGGAGTTTGTATACGTCGACGAAGACGGAAAGGATGTCGGCGCGAACGTGAGACAAAAGTGAGCTCTCCTTTATCAGAATAATGTGGCATGATAACTTTGAGGATGTCTTTGACATGCCTTGTGTCGATAAACGACGTTTGACCGAGATGGTTTTTTTTTTTTTTTTTTTCACCTTGGCGATGAACGGAAATAAATAAAACCAGAGCAAAAGACATCACCAATTTGTTGATGGACGACAGCCGACTGAAGGATGAACGGCGCTCGAGAGGAGCAATGCAGGATCGGATGACGGGCTCTTCGCATCGAAGAAATTCTGTCGATGAAGACGAAAACTCCAGGAGGCAAGTTCAATTTCGGAAACAGAACACACTGGAAGGAAAAGTCTTTGCTGGTTCTTAAGATGACAAGTACTGATAAGAATCTTCTTTGATATTAACAAATAGACGTGAAGAGCAACGTCGCCCTACGAGACGCCCTGGTGGAACGGAGGACGATGATCTACAGAAAGCAATTCGGGCTAGTCTAGTAGGTGATGATGACGGCGAACGGAAAAGACGGGCGAATGAGTGAGTAGCTTACTCCGGACACGTGTTGATGGATGACCCAGGGCAAAAAAGACGTTCTCTGTATTGACAATTCAATCTTGTGTGCTTTACCAGGGAGGACGAGTTGGCAAAGGTGCTCGCGCTTTCTGAGAGAGAAGAGGCTCAGCGAAAAAAAGACGAAGAGGAGCGAATCCGAAGACTAGACGAGCAGACCTCGAAAGCGTTGTTCGACGACACCTTCCAGATGTAGATATTCTTAGTCCATTTTTCATCAAAACGTTGACTCGAGAGATCGAGAAAAATTTAACGAACGTACTGACTGATTGTCTCTTTATTTTCGTTCATAGGGAGGGACCGAACGCGTATCAGCAACAGCCGCAAGTGGATCTTTTTGCTCAACAAACCGGATTCCAGCAACCTCAACAGACCGGTTGGAATCCTCAATTCAACGTACGTCTAATCGTTTTGTGAGGTTTCAACTTACTAAAGCTGATTCTGGACCATGAACCTTCCTTTCCTATAAATTTTACAGCCATTCTACCAACAACAGATGATGGAACAGCAACAAAGAGAAGCTCAGGCTCAGCAGCAATATATGCAGATGCAGGTTAGCCCCCTGCATATACGTATTCTGAGGATCACCTCTATAATCTGACACGTGTCTCTTGTTTCTTCTTGATCGCTCGTTTGGTTTCAAAGTATCAAGCCCAACAGGAACAATTAGCCCGAGAACAGGCTGCTGCTCAACAAGCCTTCCTCTTCCAACAACAACAACAACAACAACAGCAGCAACAACAGCAGCAGCAGCTTTTCCCCCAGCCAACGGGTTATGGATCTAATAACCCCTTTGCAGCTGGTTACGCTAGTCAACAGCAAGCACCACCACCAATGCCGACGATGCCTTCGTTCAACAATAGCAATAACTTCCCGGTCGACACATCGTCGCTCTCAGCTACTACTCCTTCTTTCGTGCCGTCATCTCCGGCAAAGATGGCGAAGCCGGTGAAAGATGATGGAGAAAACTCGAGATTGGCGATGCTTCTGGCAAACGGAAGGTGCGAATCAGTATTTAAAATCTGTAGTTACCCAATAAAGTATGTTTGCTGAACTTTCTCGCTTGCTTTCTGATTTGCACAAACTAGAGATAATGGTATGGACACATTCGGTAATGTGGGAAACCTTCGATTGCCAGCGCATTATGGTGGTGGAGGTCTTGTCAGTCAACAGACGGGAGCAAACAATCCGTTCGGAGCAGCTCGGTTTCAACAGCAGCAGCAGCAGAGACAGTCACCAGCTAGTGGGAACTTGGTCGACTTTTGAGATTTTCTAGGTCTCTGCCTTTTCAAATTATTTTTCTTAGTACTATCGGTTCTGATGTTTCTCATATATATATCAGATCTTACCACTATGTCTCATGCTTCAGTTATTCACGTCCTTCCCATCTAACGTGCCCTCAGTCATATTTTGGATTTCCTTTCATGTATGTGCGCCCGTGATGCATTTTAACGATCTGCAATGAAAGTGATTGGCAAAGAAAAAGGAACTGGAAAGAAGATGCTTTTTTCATACGAGAAAGCCATGTACTCTGTTTTTCGAATGCTGTGCTTCAAAAGATGGAAACCAATCACCAATTAAATCTGGATGAACTGGAAACAGTTAACCCTTCTTGAGAAACCACGATCTTGGCTGTATGTACTCTAGGATAAAGGGTATTCATTTGATCTAAAAGAGTAGATACTGATTGGTTTTGGATGCGAATAGATACATTCACAACTGAGATCCTTACTCTTATCTCCCATCGATCTATGGTTGACCAAAGTGAGATCGCTTTTGTCTTCTTCGGACCGGTCGTCCTCACACGAGTCTGAAACGTGTTGTGCCCAACATTCTTGTGCTGACTTCCGGATTCTTTCTTTATCTTTCGTATCCTTTGTCTAAGGCTCGCTGGTTGGTTCGCTTCAGTATGCACCTGCGGCTTCGATTCCGTTGATCAAGTCACCATCGCTCTACCTTCCTAAGCCTGTTAGTATTCACCTGTTGATCTTCAAGTCTTGATATCCAAAACATGACCTATCCCTCTCATTCATCCATTTGCCTATCTCTCGTTTCCTCTCTCAGATCGAACTTCCTCCGGATATCCATCCGTTACCTGAAGACATTCAAGCCTATGTATGCGGCCGACATCTCTTCCGGCCTCCCACACTGTTTGCTCTACTTGTCACATGCTGAACGCCCACTTTTTTTCCATGCCAAATATTCAAACCAGTTTGTTTATCCATACACGCTCGAGCCTCATATATTAACCCATGGGCCGGCTCATAGACAACAACTTCAGGCTAGACAAAATGCCCATGTTGCTTACCTGTTTCAACGGGAGGAGGACAAGAAGGCGAGAAAGCGGGCTGAGATGAATAGGGTTGCTCCAGGTTGGAATCCGGGTGGATCGACACTAGTGCCTGACAGACCAAAATCAAAGCTTGTAGAAGAGCAGAATGAAGCAAAAGTGATAATGGAAACGACTACAAAAGAAGGGGAAGTAGGGATTGGACAAAGCCTTTCAGAAGATCTTGCTTCATTGAATTTCGGGAGTTGAGGCAGGATAGATCTTGTACACCTTGTTCTTCTGCTTTCTCTTTCTATTCCCCCTCTTTTGGTTCTCATTCCCTAGTCTTTAAATGACTCTCTTTCTGAACGTCAATGTATTGTATCACTTGAATTTCTTTGAATATTGAATATATGTTTTGATTGGTACGATAGATGGCAATATCGTTTCTACTAGCCCCGCCAACGCGCCTAAGCCGCAGATGATCCGATGACGTTTCCAGGTTAACGAGTAAGACGGATAGATCTTCCACCTTTTCCGTTCATTTCGTTCACTCAACCATCCACTCCTTCTTCCTTTCGATCTTGAGAACACACACATACACGTACACAACTACGTTTAAAATATGAGGAAAGCACCTTACGTCCTTGCGTAAGCCCGTGCAATTATCGTCTCTTATCTACAAGTCTCGATCGCTAATCTCTGGAGGGTTCCATCTGATGATATCCATTCGATCTTTCGTTCAATTCTGACAGTCTACCCGTACTAATCGTCACTATCGTAGCTGGATTCGCTGCCCTGTTAAGGTCTGATTGGTACGTATGAGTGAAAGGGATGAAAAGGGGTTTCTCTGTTTAGAATGCATAAAGATCGAGTGTTGGAGGGTTTCGAATCTGACTGTTATCCCTCTTTCGTTAATTCTGCCATCCCTCCATTCCATACTCGTGATCGTTTTTAGGGTCGTATCAACGACCTCATCGACAGAGTCTCCCTTGATTATTCAAACAGAATATGGACTCTGGAGGAAATGTACTAGAGCTACTAGAAAGCCCCATCAGCCCAACACGTTCAAACCTCATATATGGGAGGGAGCGTCTTGGACGCTGGATGCTCTGGACGTACCACCGTCTTCGAACGAGACGTATATAATTGGGGAATGGGACTGTGTGCCTTTCCGTGAGATCCCGCTTTCTCTTCTATTCTCAGTTTATTCTGTTCCCTCTTTACTCTTTTGAAGTCATCGGTAGCTTATCTGTTACTGTTACTTTGAACGCTTTTACGGAAACGATTAGCGTGGGTTCTTTTTTCTTCCTTGCTACACGGAAAGAAGCCAGAAGTGGCGAGAATCGACTGACGATTGCTGAATTTGTCTATGGCGGAACCGACAGTACTCGATCTGAGTGCGAGTTAAAAGGAACTGGAAAGTTCTGTGTGCTTTGGTCGACGGCGGGCTATCTGTAGGTGACGTTCCTGGATCGCCACGAGATGCTCTGATTCGTCCTTTCTGACCGCTGATCACTTTCTTCCCCTATGAACAACCAGGACCATTCTTTCACTCCTTCCTCTGTTGGCATCATGTGTGGCCCTGTTGGTCATCGCCGTTGGAGCTGGGGAGAGGCAGGTCCGAAAGAGTAGACGAAAGAAGGGGTGCGCTCTGGCTTTGTCTTTTTCACTCTGCTCACGATCTCTATGGATTACTGACCAGTTCTTGAGATTGATATATATAGATGGAAGGGAGTCGCTGGTTGCTGTCTGTTTAGCAGTAAGTTTCATGAAGGAATTGACATTGTGACCTTTTCCCATATTGACATATGTGTACTCTTGTTTCTCACATAAACAGCGATCTTGCAGATCGTTGCGTTTGCCATGACCGCCCATGTATTCCGAACCGACTCTGCTCGGTTTATGGCTCACGCCAAACTATGTAAGGCCTCTACTAATTTCGGTTAGTTGCAATAATGCTGAACAAGTTTGCTCACTTCCGTGTCCAATGTACTTTGCATACGTTCGCAGACACATCGTTCTGGCTTATCGTTGGAGCTTCGATCTTGTCGCTTGTGCTATTCGGTGCCCTGACCTTCACTGGATTGGCTGCCCGTAAGTTTCTATATTCAATGGGATAGACAGAGCTTCGCTGACTAAGCGTGCTGGATGTTTATATCATACCTTGACCTCTTCCCACCGTAGGTGCTGGAAAGAGATGGGCTGGAGGTCGATCGGCGTCAAAGAAGCGAAGTCGACATGGTCAAAATACTAGCTCGGCAAGACAAGCTGAGGCAACGGCCGACGAGACCGCGCCTTTGTTGAACGCCTAGAAAGCATGTTGACTTTCTTTTTTTCTTTTTTTCTTTTCTTTCCTTTTCTCGTCTTCCATCTATTTGTCCTACTATCATCATTCTTCTATATTCTATTGTATATATGAAATGGTTTCTTCTTTTTTTTCTCTTTGTACACTCTGACCATCTTTGTGCCATATGAATGAGGGCAAGGGCGACGGTAAACAGGGCTTGCTTACTTAATCGACTCAAATGGTCTTGGCTTCCACTTCTCTTCTTCCTCTCATCCTCTGCTCAACTCCAATCGTTTGCCAAGCTTCCTTTACGTATTTTCTTAGCCTTCGGGACAAGAACACGAGAGAAATGAAGCTTTCTTAGCCTTGGTCATCCGCCTACTCACATGTTTGCTCATTTACGACGAACAAGGTTTTCTTAGGAAAGTGCTAACAGACCAATTTAACATTAGTCGGATCCTCTGGTGATACATCACCCAAGACATCCTTGGAAACAAAGCAAGAGAATCATCAGCTCACAAAGTTTCTTTGTTTTTCTTTGAGAAGCATTTCACTCATCCGTTTTGGTCACCTAGTAAAGGACAGCCATTTCTTCTTCCTTGCTCTCCTTCGTTCTTGATATCGACAGTTCTTCTCTTTCCCAAGCACATTCGACACCAAACCCACCACTGTCAGAATCCCTAGCGCCTTGTTCAAAAGTTCATTCATCAAATAATATCAATCATGCAAACTCGACGAACGGTTGATCCTGGTGGAACATCGCTTCTCCTAGCTCTTATTGTTCTCTCAAAAAGATCACTTGGGCAACCGATCTTGGCTTTCGGCGGGCCTGACAAAGGTATAAACTCTTGTTTGTCTGCCATCCCTTTTGTCATGCTCTCTCTGTCCTGCGTCTTTCATGAAATTATGATTCGTTCAGAGTAGGTATTCACGCTAACTCGGATATTTGTCTGGCTTTCAACGATTTGGAACAACTATCCATATAGAGCTATGGTCGGAATCCACCACCAAGCACCTTGTTGCTCGAAACGAATCCACTTCGGACACTGGTCAGGCCGAAGCTTCTAAGTAAGTTGCTCTGTCTTCCCTTCCTTGCCTTTTTCTTTTTTTTCTCTTTTCTTTTTCTTGTCTCAAAGCAAAGGATGGAACAAGAACAATGAAGGAAAACCTTTGATTCGAGCGGCTTAAACCCCTGGGTTCTCGAACGGAAACCGGATGTAATCGAATTCTTGGCACGGATGAAAATGGAAAAGGAAAGACTAACCTATTCTTACTTCATTTCATTTTGTTCGATCTCATTCGATGATTACGTCTTTTTGTTTATCTACGCTGGTAACTTTATATCACACTCTACTCCGCCTTCCAGACAGAACATCACGCCACTCGTCATCGGACTTACCGCCGGCTTACTCGTCTTCTTTTTATCGGTTATTCTCGGGTGGATGTATTACCGACATGTTGTCCGAAAGGTTAGACGAAAAGCTCAACGGGAAGAAGAGCGAGAAATAAAGAAGAACGAACGAAGGACGAAAGATTGGGAAGATGGAACAGGACGAGATAGATCGAGGCGGAGATCGACGTTGAATCCATCAGACCTGAAGATCGAACGTGGAGAACGAAATCAAGAACGAGCTCAAAGATCGACAAGTCGACCGCCTGCAGGACTTGAAAGGCAGAGTGCGAAGCACGAACATTCATCGATTTCGAAAGAAACGTCTATCCTTCCTTCTGATATATCATCTATAGATCTGGCCACCGTCAAGTCCTCGTCGGATCGGGCAAGTTGGAACTCGGCACATGAGCCAATCGAAACGAGAACACAGTTGCAGTTAGAGACGGAACTCGAAACCCCTATCCAGGCTTACTCAGAATTATCCTCTCGAACAGGGTCGGTCTCTTCAGCTTCAGGATCTACAGTTTCATCCGATTCAGAACGAACAAGATTTGAGGTCGATCGGTCCAGTAAGCTTGTTCTCGAGGTGAAAGGTATCTGAGTTGAGCGTTGCATTTGTCGTACCACCGAGTTGCTCTTCCTTCTGTTCATTTCTTTGCCGACCGATTTTTTTTTGTCTGTTTCTCTTTGCTTTCTTCTCATGTGCTATATGTCTTCCTTCGTTTTGCCTATAAACTAATCACGGTTGTATGATACTCTAGACTTAGTATTTCCATTTATATATATGTATATATGATTTCCCTGCACCTCCATCTGATCCCCGAGGGACCAAAAGGTGACTCATATCTATGTCCATGTAAGATTCTTTGAACCTACCTTAAGCTGCTACCGCTTCTATCGTCTTGGCTTCATCTTTGCCCTCGATTATCATGCCAGTTGCAGCTCCGGTTTCGGCTTTGGCTTCGACTGCAGATTGAAATCTTTCTGCTTTCTTCCGTTGTCTCCGCAGACGCTTCCGAATGGCCTTCAGCCTTTGTGCAGCTTGTTTTTCTGCTGACAGTGGCAACGACAACCTTTTGTCTAGATGTCTATTCATGGGTTTTTTCTTCAAAGGTTCCGAGTCAGAGGCTAACGCTGAGGAAGAAGAAGGTGAAAGAGCGCGAAGACGAGCTCGTTCGGAGAGAGCTCGAAGGATGGTCACTAATTGAGAGGCAGGTCGGAAACGAAGTCGCGGTGGTCGTTCTTCCAAGTGAGGAGGTCGATCCTTGATCATCAGCGTTGGCGTGGGTGTTGGTGTTGATGTCGGAGTTGAGGTCGATATGAAGAGTTCCGATGAAGAAGTGGGTTCTAGATCAAGAAAAAAAATTGTCAACCCTTGGGATCGTCTTTGCAGCCAGAATTTAAACAAAAGAGAGACAATCGAGAAGTAAAACAAACCGATCTCAGGCTGGATTTCTTTGTTCAAATGGTTGACCGGTTCATCCTTCTCCGCCTTTACCACAGCTATTGCTGCCTCCGTTGCCGGTCTGTCTTCTTGTGCTGCCTTAACTTTCTCCCATCTAGCGGCAAATACATCCTGCATCTCCTGTTTTGTCATATGAGGAGGTAAAACCACAGACGATCCGAGTTCCTCCTGGTCCTTTCTCATCATCTTGGCCGTGAAAGCCAAGTTTTCCTCGGATACCGGTGAGGATTTCTCGATCCTTGTCAAGACTTTCCCTGTTTGTCAAAGAAAAGAAAAAATCAAAACCTTGAACAAACATGTCTTTTTTTGGGGGGGAAAGATTTAAACAAGAAAAATAAAAGGCAGAACAAACATGGGAGAGTCCCTTCAGGCCCCAGGTCGATACTGGAGTTGACCGGTTTATCCTGCACTGTGCTATAGAAGCTGAGTTTGAGTCCTACAATCTTGGTGTCTGAGACCACACCGGATGTGTCTACCGGTTTGACTATGGCTATCATGCTGTTTGGTTCATGTGAATCTTTTGCGCTGAGAGTGAGATGTAACGTCTGATTCCGGCATACGATATTAGCAAAAGAAGCAAGTAAAAGAGGGGACAGAGACGCAAGAATGATAACCAAGAAAAGAGAAGGAGACGACCGAACCTGTTTGGGGAACTGCTTGGTAGCCTGTTTCAACAGTCTCGAGAACGCTTTCACGCACATTGAGTAAGCCTGGTCGCCCATTTCCGTAGACCCAAAGAGGTACTTGTCGAGCTGGGTGAGAGGGAAATACTCGAGCCCTTGAATATTGGCCGTATTATGATAGGCAACGAACATGCCAGACATCCCGCCGATCCGACCTTGGAAACTAAGAAAGGGATCGATCTAGGTCAGGCAAACATGGCAGGATTCATAAGACGAGATTAAAGGGGGAAGAAAGGCTCACTTATACTTCAAGAAAGCAGAACGCATCATATCGTACCGCTCCCGCTCGAAGCTTTCAAAGAGACCGACGTCGGAAGTAATCTCATAATGTTTTCCTCCCTATTAAATTGGAGGTTCTATCTTGTTGAGTTCAAGCGCGTTTGAAAAGGAAAAAAAGAAAAAGAAAAACAATAAAGAGAATGGAACGAACCTCAATATTCTCAATATCGTGTCTTATACTGGCCGTTGCTCTGGTTTTAATATCAAAGATCCCTGTTCCGGGTAACCGAGAATCATATCCATCCAACTGTGATCGCATGATGATATCTGGCCCCTATCCATCCAATGGCATTCAAAAATAAGTTGAGACTTTGACGCAAAACAAGAGCCTAATTGACATACAAGATATATAACAAACCTTGCTGTAGTGATAGGTTTCCCGTTTGTTCCTCTCTTCTTCAGAAATCGCGTCTTCCGGTGCATCCTTTCTGTATCGCTTCACATCCTCCACGGTTGTTGTCAACATCTTTTCCATGACGTGACCCTGATAGTAAAGTTAAACCAGCAATATGGCGAACTTGATAAGTAAGTCAAAGAAGAACGGAGAAATTTTCAGGATGAGAACCCACAAGATCCATCAGATGGGTTGGCTGACCGACGTGCTCCATCGTCTTGTCGCCATCTATTCCATATGTTTCGGTTTTCTCATTATATCTCAAGAATATTGAGCACGGAACAGAGGCTGAATAACTCGTTGTTATCGGCTAAAAGAAAAAGAGCAGAATATAGCAATTCAGATCGAAAACATATATGAAAAGAAAGAGAAAGCGGAAGACCAGGATAGTTACCAAGCCAAAAAAGTGGTAACTTAGAGAAGACGTGTCGACCGGTCGGTTATTTGAGAGCGCAAAGAATATCTGGGATAGTGAAGCCGTGATGGAAGAGGTGGAGCCGAAGAAGGAGCATTGGTTGTCGGAAGCTAGCTTTGCTAACGACTATGGTGTACGATAAGCGATACGAAGAAACAATGTTAAGTATATGAAATAGAGAAGGGGGGAAACAGCTCTTTCACAGCCGGGTGTTCGGAAAAAGAAACCAAGAATGACGCACACGATCTTTCGAAGCCGTAACATATTTACATAATCGATCTAAATCAAACTCATCCGGGTGAGCAATCGCCTGGGCACGCTTGTTGAAATTATAAACGTTCGTTTTTGGGTCCTGATAAAAATGAACTCCTGGTCTTTTGGGACCGAAAGGAAGGAAGAAGTGGGCGCGCAAAAGAATTGGTGTGGTCAGAAGATGCTAAAGTGAAGCCGGAGGACGAATGTTCATAGGGCGTGATCGGAAAAAAGACGATTATAAAAGGAAACTTACTTGAATAGCGCTCTGTCAAACTCATGTTCTAGACCGGGAACAGGTTCTTGGTTGCTTTGCGGCGGCAAGACTATATGAAGACGACATGAAGACGATTTAGAATTTTATCCTGGTACTTGTTGGCCTTTCGACATTGTTTCCAAAGCCTTCTTAAGAGAAGAGGTTACTGACGAGTTACATCCTGCACGGCCTTTTTGCCATCCCACATCTCTTCCCATGAGGCATCCCACTGAAGCACTTTGCGCTGATTGTCCTTTTTAGGTTTGGCCAGGAATCTGTTCGAATTCGTAGCGCCTGTGGTCAAGTTGGGTCAGATATCAAGTGTACGATAGAAATCGGTAGGAGCATGATCCGCCCTGAGGTGTAGAGAGAAAGAAAGGTGAGAATACGTACTAGCTGGCCACCTTTTGGCTTTGTTCCACGCTATTTTTGTACCTTTGTTTTTACCTTTGGCTTTTGTGTCGAGTTTTCTCTTTTGCCAGCGCTCTGTCTTTCTCTGATTTGGGAGTGCTTTGATCGATGTGGGTGTTTGTAAAGTAGGCCTATGTCCTGGATTCTGAGGAGAAGGTCCTGCTGGTTTTTGCAAGAAGGCTCCTTGGAGGAAGGCCCAGTCCCTTGATGTAGTCTTAAATTTTGATGTTGATGTGTTCCTTGTAGAATAGTGGTTAGCTGAGCGCTGGTTTTTTACCGGATTTTTGTTGACTACAGATGAGGATGACTTTAATTTTTCTGCGCTGGACACCTGGTCGGAAAGTCGATGACGCTCTTGCAAGGTCTTTGGTGATTCGCGCAATGCAGTGTTCTTTTCGTTAGAGCTTGCGCTTGGCCCATTTACGATCGGCTCGAATGCTTCGATTTTGTCACTGGTTGTCTTGAGCGCAAGCGCATTTGTTGAATCCTTTACTGTGGAGGAGGGAAAAGTAGAGGGTAGTGTCGAGGTAAGAGTATCGTCAGTGGTGGATGTGGTGGTGGTGGTAGGAGTAGATATCGAAGAAACCGTGTTGGTCCCTTTCTGGGATCCACCACGTTCTTCATGTCGAACGAGGTTGGATTTCTTGGAAGCTTCTTTCTTGGTCGACTTGTTTCGTGATGTGTTTGAAAGAGAAGGGTCGATCGAGGAGGACTTGAACTCTTGATTTGGAAGACGATCGGGTCGAGCTACGAATGAAAAGAAGTGGAACGTATCCGTACACGATCAGCTTGCCATTCAAGGGGGAGTTTCCATTGTTAACAATATTTCAGACGCCTTTTTCACCTAGATCTTCTTTGTCTACATTTGCCTGAGCCTTGCCAGATGGGGAGGACGTGACTGAGACCGAGGGTATCGATATCGAGACTGGCCTAACGAGCGGAAGGATTATGGGTGATCTATCAACGACCCGATGTAAACGGGCGTGATACAAACGAAGAAGCATGGTCTTTGCAAGATCTTTTCCCTTCTGGTCCTTCCTTTCCTTCCGGCAGTTGGAGATAGAGAGAGGACAAAAAAGAAGAATCTTTCCCTTCGTTGCTGCTCTTTGGGGATCCGAGAAGGTGAGGATGGAGAAGGCATCAGGAACCGATAATTTCAGAAATCAGGAACACGATGGTTCAGCCGGCAATGTCACGTGATCAATGCTGTGTGACCTCTCTGACAGAACATTACGTAATCTTACCCTCACAGTGCACGGGGACAAATCGTCATCTCCTTCCTCTTTCCTATCAAATTCCATCCTTAAACCCATTGTCCGTCCTGTGATAGCAGCAAGCTCTTGACCAACACATCAATCATCCAGCAACAATGTCAAACTCAACATATCCTCCTCCTACTCATCCTTCTACATTGCTAACATTCCCTCAGGCTGATCTTTCCCATCATCTCGGTACACACGTCTTTCCACTCTCTTCAGGCTCATGCTCTTTAATCGAGATCTCACCCGATGATGATAACAAGGATGGAAAGTCCGGAGGGACACCGAAGAAGCTCCTTGCGCTCTCTATGCAGCCAAATACCACCGTCCTTCTCGGTAAGGAGAACCTAGTGAGAAAGACTGATCAGAACGAGGTAGGCAGATCTTGATGTTCTGTCCTATAGTTTTGGTTACACACCACTTCACTCACTTTTATAAATACACACATGCAAAATGAAACCTTCCGTTTAGTCACACGCCTCGTACTCCTTCAACTTTTCTCCCTCACCGAAGAATGTTCCCTCAAGCTCCTCTGCTGGAGGCATGCTTCCGACATCAAATCAAGAGATTGGAGGTTACCTCAAGCTAAAGCTACCTCAGCCTAAGAACAACGACGAGGTGCGTGTCTTCTTCGTCTTTTCACTTTAATCTTTCGCTCCGAGCTGATTCTTCGCTTTTTTTTTTTGTCGCACACAAATCTATGCACTAAAATAGTACGAAGATACGACGGCTCTTGCTCGGAAGTTTGAAGCGTACTTGCTCGACCACCAACTTCTCGACACCAGGCTCGAAGCTGATATTTCCGAGGACGACGAGGAAAACATCGGGTCGGTCCTTTCCGGCTGGGTCTTTGGTTCTATCGCAGGGATTAAACAGACAGCGGGTAGCGTATTCAAAGGCGCAAAAGATTTGGTCTTTGAGGACAATGCTAATGGAAAAGATAAGGGAAAAGCAAGAGAACCGTTCGTCACCCTTTTTCTGTCTTCCTCTCTTCTCTCTTCTCTTTTCCCATTCTGCCCGTAAACTGATATAGAGTATTCTGTGATCTGTTCCGACTTCTAGTCTTCAGAAAGAAGACGAGGCTGTATAATCTCTTTCCACTCTTCTCTGCTTAAACCTATACATCCTTCTCGGGTTTCCCCTTTGTTTCTCTTCTCCCTCAATTTGTAATTTTGCGCCTCCCTTTCTTTCGTTTTTCTCCCTTCTTGAACTGATCTCGATTTCTGAACCGCTATTCCTTATCTGGCTTCCACTCGTACTGTTTCTTCTTCGAAATTATGTCCTCCATTCAGAGTGAAAAGTTGGCAAGGTTGGGGGGGTTGCAACAATTATATAGTCTCAGTCACCTCTGGATGATCGCTCCCTCATACACACAGGCACTTCGACTTTACCCTTCGCCGTATTCTATCAACTACTTTTGCTCCTGCTCCTGCTCCTGCTCCTGCTCCTGTTTGGTTCCGTTTTGGTTCGAAAGATCAGCCCATTTCGAGTTCGATAGTGAAGCAGGCAACTTGAACTCGGGTGGCGTAATGGGTTCGTTTGCGAACACTTCGTGATAACTCAATAAGTCTTGGTCACCCGCTGGTTCTTCAGCAAATCTGTTTGTGTTGAATCAAAGCGAGAGGAAAAGATGAAGGAGATCAGATCAATTGGTCTATAGAGAGAGAAAGAAGCACAAGATAAAAGTATGGTAGGGACAGACCGTTGCATGAAATTAAAGACATCAGGGTTGGGTTGTAAACTGCCCAGATTCACAAAATAACAAATCAGATTCATCGCCCCGAAATAGAAATATAAGAGAAAAGAAGACGTACATAGAAGCTAGAGGGTTAAACCCTCTGAGCTCAATACATGAAAGTGAAGTCGCTCGAGAAAGAGCAACATATCTGATTCAAACATAACATACAAAGACAACAAAAACGGTGATGTTCATTAAGGGAACCAGTTGGACATGAAGTAGATGATAAAGAAACGTGAGATCAGACGAACGCTTGACCTCGCTCAAATGCATGTCTCAGGTCGATCTAGAAAAGACAAACAGGACGAAGAATGGTATTAGGTCGAATAGAAAGGAGAATGGCAAGATTGAGCAAGAGACTAACCTTGACACGTTGTAAAGTCTGACCCTGGGATTTATGAATTGTGATAGCAGCCGCCAAAACCAAAGGATACTGCTTTCTCCTGATCATCACTGTTCCTCTTGAGTTTCTGATCTCTCCGACATACCGTGGAATCTTGATGGTCGCGCCGTCGGTGAATCGGACAACCGGATCACCTGATTCGGCAAACGAGATTACTTTGCCTTGTAAACCGTTAGATAATCGCCAGATATCTTCCTTTTCTTCAGTAGGTGCAGATCCGAAAGATTTAATGCTTCCCGTTGATTTGACATCCATGTTCTTGACGACCATCACGGAAACTCCAACCTTGAGCTTCAATGTCTTGGCCAGCTTTGTTTCCCTATTCACGATACAGAACAAAAAGGGTCCAAAAGGATGCATAAATTATGGTTCAGAAATCGTCGTCTACTTCAAACAAAGTAAAAATATCACATACTGCTCAAGTTTATTCATAAACACGTGGACATCTCCGAATGAAGCCCTTTTCTTTGCTACTTCTTGACGGATCCCTGTAAGATCGTCGACTGCCTCGAATGAATGTTCCTCAGAATCTATTGAAGCTAGATGTTCCTGATTCTTTCTGTCCACGTCTTCTACCAACGAAAACCTAACATTTTTTTTTTCAGAGGCAAGGGACACGATCAGAAT
>MVAI01000268.1:0-21061 GCA_014825565.1 Phaffia tasmanica | reverse complement strand
TCTATTTTCCCTTCCTTCCTTTGATTCTTGGACAGTCAGAGTTTATCGGACACAGAGAGTGATCCGTATATAAAGATAGAGACTGGTCACCAGAAAAATAAATCAAACCAAACGAATATAAACCCTCCTCTTCCTTTCCTATTTTGTCGTCACGTTGCTCGCCTCGGTAATAAATCGCGTTTAGTAGTTTGATCGGATAGACAGAACTTCAAAACTTACTATCATCATCATCATACTTCCTTCTCCCTCCTCGGAACTCATGCTTCAGCTCGCTTTGCTTGGGCTGTTCATCCAGGTCATCCCTCTCACGAGTGCCTATTGGATCTTGTACGTCGTTCGTCTTAACGTTTTCTCCACATACGCGCGGACTTGTTTTGATTGACGAAACGAAACGCGACGAAACGAAATGAAATGAAATGAAACACACCTACCCCTCACAACCACACAGCTCCCATCCTGCTCCCTTCATCGTCACTCGATTGGGTCAGCACTTTTTTTGTTCTTGTTCTTTTGTTTCAACTCCTTTTCTCTTGACCTGGCTAAATTCGTTCTTCATCCGCTTCCACACAGATCCTATCATCGACCCACGAGAAGTTTCATCTCACGTCCACACCATCGTCGGCGCAGACTCATTTAGCTCTGTGTATGATTATGACACCCAAATCTCCGAAGCGACGTGCACGACAGCGCCCGTTCAGGTCGATTTTTCTAGCTACTGGACCCCCCAGGTTTGTTATCATTCCTTCCCTTCTTTCGAGGCAGATCGTTTTATCGATCACACTACCCTATTTTTCTCTATCAGCTCTACTTCCAGAGAGCTTCCGACGGCATGTTCACAGCCGTCGAGATGAACACCGTTAACACATATTATCTTATGCGGTAAATATCTTCACTTTCACTCTCACTTTCACTTTTGTTTTTACCCTCACATTCTGCTTGTGAGGTTTCCTACCAAACTGTCTACTGACCGTGCTTCTTTCTTTTGCCCTCAGGCCTGGGCCGAAGAACGAATCCATCAAGGCGTTCCGTAAATACATTCTTTCTAGTCTGAGCGCGCATGTTTTTAATATACCCTTGTGTGATCGCTCATTTGTATTTTTCACTATGCTATTCTCTCTCTCTCTTGTCGCTATCCCTTTAAACTCATCCTGAGCATAGCTCCTGGACTGCGAATGCTTGCCGGAAGTCCCAACAGGCGAACGTACAATTCCTCCAGTTTCGAGGACCAAGCTATAAGTTACGTTTGTCTTGGAACGAGCACCGCTGATGAAAACAGTATGTTTCCCTCTTCCTCTTTTCAACTTTCTCCTGTTCTCAAAAAAAAAAAAAAACCGCGTTTATCGACGTCAATTGTTTCTCTTTCTTTTTATTCTTCTCCTTTCTTCTTCTTCTTTACATCAGAGTTCTTCTCGTTCAACTGTCCCGGTGGAATGAGAGCCGAGGTTTTCTTCCCTAGTTGCTGTAAGTTTCCTCTCTCTTTCTATCTTCGTATCATTTCTTGTACTTGCCACTGATCAACATCTTTGTTCGTAACGTGCGATTTCTTGTTCCGTAGGGGACGGTGTCAATCTTGACTCCGATAACGTACGCTTTGTTTAATTCTCGTCTGAAACAAAGCAGTCGCGCGAAAACTCATAAGTGGCATATCTTTATGTTCCGACATCCTCTTTTCGGGGCTTTTTCGACGAGCAGCACAAGGACCATATGGCGTATCCTATTCAGAACTACAATTCTGGTGTATGTTCCATCTTGATTCATTTCTGTTACCCATTTAGACCAAGAATACTGACATGTGTCACGTGATTAACGAATATCAGGATTGCCCCGATACCCACCCTGTCCACCTGGTCTCTCTATTCTACGAATTTATCTACGTCAGTGCCCTGCCTCTCAGATTCCTTTTGTGATCAAAAAGCCTGACTGGTCGATGGGCTTCATCCTTTCAAACTGGCTTTTCCTCTCTCTTCTAGAGTACCCAAAACTACGACTACCCAGACGGCGGGGACTTGATGTGGGCTAGTGAGTGACCCATTCACATCTTTCATACTGGGTTTACCTTGTACATCCTTAACCACTGATCTGCGCGTTGAACAGTGGGAGACGCTGTCGGTTATGGGCTACGTGAGTAATTCCTGCTTGGTAGCTCTATTGGGAGCCACTTGGAACGGATCACTCATCCTATGTCTTCTTTCTCGATATTGTAGACGGCGATTTCATCAACGGTTGGAATGAGGAGTACCTTCAGACGGCCATCGATACCGTGGGTTTAATCTTCAGAAACATAATAATAAATTAACAATTCTTGCTGGCTGATATTCTGTACAACTATTTTGCATCAATAGTGTCCCTCCAACATGGGAGGTGTAATCGAAGACTGCCGTAAGTTTGCAAGTTCTCATATTCCATCAGATATCTCGATCTCTCGTACTCAAATTCTGATGCATATCCTTATCTTCCATCAGCCCACTTTGTGCCCAATATCGATAGCTCTGCTCAGGCGACATGCAAAGGACTGAACGATATCGTCGACGAAGACGTTGGTTTGGATGAATACATTTCATCTTTACCTGGAAACAATCTTCCCTGGTATGGTGGAAACACGACGAAACCTACCAAGGATGGATACGTCGAGGAGGGTGTGCTGGTCTCACCTATTCCACCCGTGCCGACCAACTGGACGGCAGGAGACTGTATCAGTGATTCGTCGTCCGCCAGATCATTGCGCTTGTATTCGTTTACCGATTCAGACATGGTTCGTCCTTTCCTCTCTTTTTTTACTTCAGAAAACTCTCGTTGAAAAAGGTTTTCGATCCACAATTTCCTCTCTCTCTCTCTCTCTTCGTCATCATCCCTCCTGCGTAGACTTGGGAGATGTGTCTTGATTTCTGCTACTCTAAGGAGGTCGGAATCGCCGGAATCGTGAGTTCCTCTTTTTTTTTTTCTTCTTTTTTTTTTCTGTCCTTCTCCTTTCCTTGCTCCAAAACGAAGGCTGACACGTATTATCTTCCTCATTATTGCCTCAGTCGAATGGTAACGCATGCTATTGTGACAGCGTCTACCGAAACAGCCCGTCCGTGCTCAACTCGACGTCCTGTAGTGCTTACTGTGGTGGAAACGACTATGAAATTTGTGGTTCTTCGACTTCGATGTCAATTTTGTACGTCTCTCTCGCTTCTTCTCTTTTTTTCCGCTGATTCCTCTCGAAGCAGCTGCATTTTGACATGGTCTCTCTCCTTCTTGTTCTTACAAAGCACTACCACTGATTTCCCTGTTGTCGAGGAAACCGTTCCTGATGGATGGTCTTCATATGGTTGTGTCGCCGACAACGTTGCTAGCGTTTCTGGCAGGACGATCGTAGGATACTACTATGGAGACTCTAAATCGATGACGGCAACTGCATGCATAGATACTTGTCAGTCAAAGAACTATCTGTACGCCGGAATCGAGTACGGTCAAGAGTGTGAGTCTCCATCCGATCTTTTCCTTGTCTATGTTACTTCAAGTACAAGTATTAAGCATAATTTTGGGGTCCTTTCGAAACTCGAAACCTGCAGGCTTCTGTGGAAACACGCTTCGCAACGGAGGAGGGCTAGATGCCGACAACCCTTGTTACTACCCTTGCAAAGGTAATTCTACTCAGACGTGTGGAGGGTCAAACGCTCTAAGTGTCTTCAAAAACGACGATTATATCAACACCACCACGGCATCTGGGCTGACGATTGCACCTGCCGGATGGACGGCCTACGGATGTGTGGTCGACGGATCGACGAGGAACATCGCCGGATACTATTTCGGATCGTCCACGACGATGTCGGTGACAGCCTGTCTGGCTGCATGCAAGACGAGAGGATACCTGTACGGAGGGCTCGAATATGGCCAGGAGTGCTTCTGTGGCAACTCATTCGTCACAGGAGACACGGCCTCAACCGGTTGCACAATGAAGTGTTCAGGAAACTCGACCCAGATCTGTGGAGGGTCGAACGCGCTAAGTGTGTATGTGAATGACAACACTGCTGTCACCACCACCACGACTGCCACTACTTCCACTGCTGCCACTACTTCTACTTCTACTACCGCTGCCACAGTCTCGTCATCTTCGGCAGTCGCCTCCGCATCGGCATCGGCAGTCACTGTGACGCCTGCGACAGCCGCGCCTGCCGGATGGACATCGTACGGTTGTATAAGCGACACGACCTCGAATAGAGCCCTCCAAGGTTACTCCACCGTATCCAGCACTGCCATGTCAGTGACTGGTTGTTTGGCAGAATGCGAGACCCTGGATTACGAGTACGCCGGATTGGAGTACGGCCAAGAATGTGAGTTGAGATCGTCTTCTTTTTGAACGCTTTATTAAAGCTCAGTCTTGGAATATGAGCCTATGCTGACTTCAAACATTCCCAAAATAAAAACAAAAACAAAAAACTTCATCTCGATAGGTTATTGTGGAAACTCACTCTTGAATGGAGGAGCGCTCTTGACTACCGACTCGTGCACTTATACGTGTCCAGGGAACTCTTCTGAGACCTGTGGAGGCTACGACGCGATGAGCGTGTATTCGAATGATGCTTTAGTGGCTTCATCGTCGTCTACCACTTCGTCATCTGCTGCCTCATCATCTGCTACTTCGTCGTCTGCTACTTCGTCGTCTGCTGCTGCTTCGTCGACCGTGCCTATGACATCTTCTTCCGTGACCTCCTCTGCGACTTCTTCCATCTTTTCGTCTGAGGCCGCTTCGACAACGTCGTCCTCAACGCCTGCGGCAACGTCATCCACGGCTTCGGTCTCCATGCCATCCGGATGGGCCTCATTTGGATGTGTTGCTGATTCAACATCCAACCGAACCTTGACTGGATACACTTACACGTCCACGACCTCGATGACGAATGAGGAATGTGTGACCACGTGTGAGGCAAAAGGATACGTGTACGCTGGAACCGAGTATGGTCAGGAATGTGAGTCTTGGGGGGTTTTTTTTCGTTTTTTTTTCTTTCTTTTTTTCGCTTGATACGTAATGAGTTTTTATTTGTTTCTGATGTGGATCCCTTACCTTTTCATTTCGCAGGCTATTGCTCGAACAGTTTGACCAATGGCGGAACTCTCGACGCCAATAACGGATGCACCTACCCCTGCTCCGGAGATTCCAGCGAGACGTGCGGTGGATGGTACGTGGCCACCGTATACACGAGCAACTCAGTCGCTAGTGCATCCGCCTCCAACTCGGTTTCTCGACGTCGTCAAGGAAGGGCCAGAACCGGAGGGAGGTGGTAAATGAACCCCTGAGCCTTCTCTCACACACTCACTCATGGACAGAATAGGATATTCGATCTATCACTTACATCTTTAATCATCCTCGATATTGTCTGCTATATTTCCTTCCTTATCTTACATATCTATCTTACCATAGTCTTTCGTTCTCTTCTCTTAACACATCTCTGTATAGACATCTGTCTGCATCTCCTATACGATCTCGATACCGGTCATGTTACGGAAGACTTTTCTTCAGACCTTCCCTATAAACCCATGATGTGTGTCTTGATGCGCGCTTTGATCTCCAAAGTCTACGTAAACTATGAGCAACAGGACAGCCATGCCATCAAACAGAGATCCACTGAGGGCTTAATCCGATTGACAATGTAAACGATGTGACGAACGAAATTGGAAAGCGAAGAAAGCGATGGCAAGATGATTAACTTGCTTACATAAGCGAGAACAATTCCTCTTTTGTACACCGTCCTCTTTCTTTTTCTTATCCATCAACCATCCTGATTTTTTCTCTTGCTTGATCTTTGTGCATCTTCTTTTCTTCTCCTTATATCGGTCTCATCGTCCGCATTCATTCAGACTACGTATCCAGCTAGCCATGTCATCCAGAGTAGAAACACCTTCGCCTGATAGACACAACCCGGTTCGAATTGATAGAGATGTGACTCCTGAATTGAAATCGTACGCGTCGTTTTTCTTTTACCTTTTTTTCTTCTCTTTTCTCTTCTCTTCATAATCCTTCTCATAGCTCTCTTTTACTTGGCTTCCTGTCGTTGTAGACTGAAAGCCAAGAGGAAAGAGAGTCTGTCAAGGTAATCGGAAAACGTGAAGAGAACATGCTCTGACATAGTTTGCTTGGGTAAAACCAATAGTTCTCGTGTTGAAAGGAATGAGTCAGAACGATCTAGCTCGTCTCGAAGCCACCGACACGTCTCTCGACATGAAGATGATGAAGAAGAAGATGACGAGGCTCGTCGAAGACGACGTCGACGAGAAAGACAGCGTGCTGAGGAAGAAGAAGAGGATGATGTAGAGGAACGACGGAGAAGGAGATCCGAACGACGGGAAGGGGGTGAAAGGAGAGAGAAAAGGGATCGAAGTAGAAACTCTTCACATAGGTCGAGTCATTCTTCCAAGAGAGACGATACAAGAGAACGACCTGATAGGGATACCAGAGATCGTGATCGGGCAGATAGAGATCGAGAAATGAAAGCAGAAAGAAGAGACCGAGAGAGGGAACGCGAAGAGTGTAAGTTTCGTTTGACTGACTTTACATGGTTGTATATGCTAACTTTCGTCTTGATCGATTAATCTTTGTTTATTCAGACTTTGAAAAGCTCGACAGGGATCGAGCTGCCGAAAGACATCGCTCCTCGCCTCGTCGGCGACGACGGCACTCGCCCTCTTACGATGGTCCCAGAGGAGGAAGGGATAGAGATAGAGATGGTGATAGGGACGCGGATGGAGGAGCGGACGCTTTGTTAGATGAAATTGATTCGGAAGCTCGCTCAGTTTTTGTTTCCCAGTTAGCCGCTCGACTAACCTCGAGAGATCTTGGTATGTTCTTTGAGGATATGCTAGGAGACGGAAGCGTGAAGGATGCCAGAATCGTAACGGATAGGATATCCCGAAGATCCAAAGGGTAAGCAGTCTTCCTAACATCGGCAAGTTTGATATGTTGAAGGAGTCAACCGACTAATTCTTCCCTGTGAAAAAAAATGAATCAGAATCGGATACGTCGAGCTCTCAGATATCGAATTGGTTGAGAAGGCATTGGCTTTGACAGGTACGGTTGTCATGGGCTTGCAGATCAAAGTCGAACTGACCGAGGCCGAGAGGAATAAACAGCAGGCGGCAACGTCAACTGGACCAGGCGGTCCTATGGCGGGTCCCACTTCAGGGTTCGTTTCCTTTCTTGTTCCTGCACTCACCTTGACATATACTTGTAGTATTGATGTATCGTATGGCTGTCTGTTGTTCAGACCCGGATCGCTCCCGCCTCTCCAGAATCTACCAGCCGGACAGGCTCTTCCTCCTGGTCAGTACCCTCCTGGTCAATATCCTCGACCCAACATCAACAACCCTATGTTCCCTGTTGCGCAATATCAGCCTGGTCTTGGAGGTCCTCACACTGGAGGCATGCTTGGAGGGCCTGGGATGTCTGGTGTGCCGTCACGACCTCCCATGCCGGCACAGCTCCATCGAGATCGGTTTGCTGGAGCAGAGATTCCCTACCACCGGCTTTATGTTGGATCCCTCAATTTCGACTTAACTGCTGAAGACATCAAGCAGGTCTTCACTCCATTCGGAGAGCTTGAATTCGTCGATCTTCATCGTGATTCCATGACAGGAAAGAGCAAAGGATTCTGCTTCGTTCAGTGAGTTGTTGTGCCGTCCTACTCGTGCTGAGGCAAACATGATGCCTTGGTTTGATACTAATTTTTGTATTGATCGTGCCTTTTTGAAAACAGGTTCTTAGAGCTAGAGTCCGCCAAAACTGCTTTGCAAACGATGAACGGATTCGAACTTGCCGGCCGTCAGCGTACGTCCTGATCACCCTTCTAGTTCTCAACTTAACCCTTTTTTACCGCATGCGCAATCCCTGATTTATACAATCTTCTCTCACCTTTTCTACAAATCGGATGTCTGATAGTCAAAGTTTCGACTGTGAATGAGAAGGCGACCAAGCTTCCGATGAGTGGCGCTAACGGAGCGCAAAACCCGGGCGCCAGGTACGCTACAGGTGCTAACGGAACCGGGCCAGGTGCCATGCCAGAAAGCTTGGAGGAGCATCACGGTTTGTCTTCTCGCACTCCGCTTCAACATGTTCTTGTTCTTGAGTGTTAATTTGTGATATTTCGTCTTTTCTAGGTCAACGGTTGGATCATGCTACTAGGCAGTCCTTGATGATGAAGTTAGCCAGACAGGATCCCTCCGATACGAGCGCTTCGGCTCCAGCAGCTATGTAAGCTCCATATCCTCTAAGGTTGCGAATATAGTCACCTAAGTTTGCTCACTCAAACCTCCTTATCCTCTCAGACTTCGGTCGGCTATCCCTACTCAGCCTTCCGTCTTCGTTCTCGTCAGCAACGTGTTCAATCCTGCTGAGTACGTGTGTTTCTTCGCCCTTGATTTCGTGAAGTACATCACTTGTGACACTGTTTTTGTTTAATCCAGGGAAACTGAGCAGGATTGGGACATCGAACTTGCTGAAGACATCAAGGGAGAAGTTGAGAATAAGTATGGACCTGTCCTCCATATTAAGGTCGAGAAAGAGTCTCAGGTTCGTTCCCCTTCATCTCTGCCAATCATTGTTTTCTCATTGGCACTTATGACATGCCGCGTCCATTCCCTTTTCTCTTTAGGGCGAAGTCTACATACATTTTGGTTCTTTGGCTTCTTCCACAGCCGGGGTCAATGGTTTAAACGGGAGATTCTTTGGAGGTCGATCTCTAGTCGCTCAGGTGAGACTTTTACTTTTGCTAAAATGTTATAGACTCATCATTGACATGTCACAAACGATTATCTCGTCTTCACACAGTATATCTCTGAACCCACTTTCAAAGCTCATGCTTAAGCTTTCGTCAAAAAGAAAAGAAAAAACATTCAAAGATTGATTTCATTCACCTGGCTTGCTTTTACCATGTTTGAGTGTTCTTGTTTCTTGCAGATTTGCTTCAAGAGGCATGTTGTTCGGTCCCTTTTCTCTCGGCTATTCTCTCTTCAAAATTTTTAACTCAGAAACATATTCTTATCGATACTCACAAAAAACACCTCATAAATCGAAAACGATAAGAGACGATCATATTCTCTTCTGTTTTAACTCCTTATTCGTTATTTTTATGGTTTCTCCTTTCTATTTCTCGTGTTCTTGAATCTTTTAACTCCAGATATCGAATGTCGAGAAAAACTCAAAAGTGCAAACCTTTTTCGGTGGACAGCGTATGATCCTCTGTTCTTTTCTCATCTTTCTCTCCTTTCTATTGACGACCGGAAGAAAAGGCGTTGTTGATGTTCTAACCAAATCGCCTGTTACTTCTTCTAATGGTTGCATATCTCATTTGCTCCCATTCCTTTCCATTACATTTATAAAACAAGCCCCTCACTTTCCTTCTTAAATCCCAGAAAAAGACACGGTTGTGATAACACGTCCGATCCTCTCAGCTCTACCATTTAAATTCCTTCTCCCATTTTCTTCTCCCACCTTAAGGCTTGCATTCAAAACAACAACAAATTGTTCTGGCATAGTGTCTACAGATTCGTCGTCAAGATCATTGTTCCATCTTGGGTCTTCTGAATAATCATTATCATCATTACGATTAAAGTTAAGTTAATGCGTTTCTCAACTCTTTTGCGTAAAGTATCTAAAGCGGGCCTATGTATTGTATGGTATGACATGTACAGAGAAAGGAAAAGTAAAGCGCGATGAAGAAGGAATGACAAGAAAGATAATCCGATAGGCGGGGGTATCAAGAATAGAAAAGACACGAGACAGTCAAGAAGCATCTAATCTGATGTAGGTGATTTTGACAAGAGCTTAGCATCAGACGTATCATCAGTATCAGCTTGTTCCTCAATCACTTTCTCCGCGGCCTGAGAAAGATAGGCTAAGTTAGCCAACCCCGGCGAGATCGAACCTGAATCTCCCGGGGCAGGAACAACGAGGTTGCTAGAAGAGAGCTCGAGATGACTGGGTCCAGTAGGAGGATTTGTATGCAAAGCAGTACTGTTAGGCCCACGATTGACCGTTGGTTGATTTATGATCAACGGGGGAAGAGAATCGGTCGTTCGAGGAACGTGTGCGACAGGTTCTGTCCCTGCCGTTGGCGATGCTGTGAGGGCAGCGATAGAGGTTAACGAATTGCTGGCCGAAGACTTTCGAAGCGGAAGACGAGGAGGCGTAGTTGTGATTAAGGATGCATAGTCATCAGTGCCGGGAGTCTCTCGAGATCGATCCGGAGTGCTTGCTCCACTCTGAAATGAAGGCTATATCGTAGTCCCATCAGACCCAGAGTGAGCAGTCTTTATCGGTAGGAAGCACAGGATAAACAAAATAAGATTCGTCAGCTTGTACTCACATGTCTTCGATATTTGAAACCCGAGCCCGAATCGTTTCTTCCCGATAGGGAGAATTGTAAATTTACAGGCGGCGAGTTGACCGAACCTGATCTTGTTCGGGCAGGTAATCGGAACCTGTTTGGCGGAGTGATCGCAGAAGCATTGATCGTGTTTGACCTACCTAATCCAGCCTGTTGAGGAGGTCCGAATTGATTACCCTGAGCCAACGGAGGAGAGTAGATAGGACTGTGACGGGGACTAGCACGGGGAGTCGGCCGAGAGCTTGGCCGAATGTCACCGTTGTCTTCGAATATTATCGGTGCGTAGATCAACAAATCCTCAAAGAAGACATCCTAAGAGATTTTACCATCCAAGAAACAAGGAAACAATGTTTACTTTGCGAGTTTGCTATTAAACACAACACCCGCTTAGAACGCACCTTGGAAGCCTGCATTAATGTTTGAATATCAACATCTTTGACACCTTCTTTTCCTAATCCCTGCCCTTCTTCTCCAAAGAGGATGGACGAAACTAAAAACAGGAAAACGTGTTACAGTTGTGACAAACGAGAGAAGCAATGATAGGCAAAACGTACATATGATTGATAAATTCTTTGCATCCATCTAGTAAGTCAAGACGCCAAGTGTCATTGATCTGGTCACATCGTCAGATAACAAAAGCTCAGAAAGGGATGTCAACATACCTTATTGTCAGCTTCAACAACATTACATAAATGAAGGATGACTGCCCGTAAAGTGGCTACATGACTAGATTTTGCAGAACAAAGCATGTTTTTTAGGACGGGAGGTGACAACTATCGGGATAACCACTGAACATGAATAGAGACATACATGGCAGGCATTCTCTTGAGCTTTGTTCGAATTACAATAAAATTATTGTTGATATGTTCTTCCCTCTCTTTGCTGTATGCTATTCGTTCCGAAAGCGGCCAACGGAATGGCGGTTCAGGCAAGCGTCGAAGGTAGAGCTTCGTACGTCCAAGCAGTCAAAGATCAAGATTAGCCTAAACACATCAGACAAAGAGAGACTTCAACGAACTTTGAGGATAGCAGCAATAGTATAAATCTCTTCAGTGCGTGGGAATTGGAAAGATTCCTCGTCAATCTCGATTTTATGCACGAGCTAGGTATTGTTCACAACCGAGAAGCCTTTCTTGTTAGAGTTATCAGCGGGAAGAAAAGATGATCATCCACTCACTGTTTGAACTGTCGATAACCTCGGGCTGATTCGATATAGTCCCTCAGCTTCCAACCCTGAGGGGAAATATCGTAGCCGATTGTCAGCGGACAATATCTCAAACCAAGAGTTCAGACACAATTGTCGTTATTATTTTCGAAAGGATCAACGTACCTCGATCTTCAATTCCTTTGATACATTTATCAACAATGATAGGAATAATATTTGGATCCCCACCAATCCCTCTGGCAAAAGCGTAATCTTGTAAAGATCTATCAACAGTGACGGTGATATGTCAGTTTATTGGGTTAGGAGAATGAACTCAACCTGACATAGACAGGCTCACACATCGAAAACTAAATCAAATGAATATGATACGTTGGGATTAGAAGATTCGTCAGTTCGTAAGCATTGGTCTCTAGACGAAAAAAATCAAAACAGTGTTCAAAGCAATGGTCTATTTAATGTGTTGTACGCACTCAGGTCTTTGGAAGGCCCGTGATGATAGTTCTGGCTGCAGTATGGGTTTAACGCAATAGAACAAGTGATTAGGACACAGAGCATCTTTCACGCAACTCGGTAGAAGTGAATCGTTTACTAGAGGATAGGTGACGGCGAATCTCGAATTCCACCTAGCGCTGCCAGACCACTCTGGAGGTCTCTCGCCAGTTGAATCCTAAAAAAAAACATCTGTAGTCAGTCTGGCTGCCTGCGATGGCCTATATCTTCTTGATTGATGGTGAAAAAGTTCTCACTGCTCTGTGGCCTCTTCTGATCTTCTTCCCATCTGGACAGAAAACATCGAGGTAGCTTGTATACTGATCGAGTATTTCAAAAAGATATCATGGAGTTTCAAAATCAGATCTTGAACAAACTCGGCAGTCGACTGAAATTGTCAAATATGAGCGTAAGAATTTAACCAAGCAAAGGTACAATAGCATGGTGACTCAGCAAATGAAGGAAGGAATAAGATATGATAAGAGCGGACTCACGTTCGAACCGCCTTGAGCTAGACGCTCCATATTGATTCTCAACGATTCCAGATTGAAGATTTCTCTTCTATACTTCTGATCTGTGATTTCGGCGTCACAAGGGTTGAATTTGCTGTCACCAAACTGATCACGGAGACAGCAAGAATGAAAAGATATTGACTAGGTAAAACGACGAACCAGCCTCTTCGACGTCTCTTTTCAACTTGACGATCTTGATTGTATCTGCCTCGTTTTTTCCTCTTTCTCTCTCTTTCTCTCTCTCGTACCTATCTCTTTCTCTTTCCTTCTCGTGAGTCATTCTTTCTCTTTCTCGGGGTTCATCTAAACTTCCCCTCCTGCCCCATTCATCGCTTGTTGAAGCCCCAACAGAGGCTGAGCCTACCGTTCCGCCTGCCGCTCCTCTCAGACCAGAGATTAGTTGGCTGAACCCTTTCTTGGCTTCCTGCGCTAGGGCCTGAGGGGTGATCGATCCTCGATCTCCGATCAAAATTGAAGGTGTATAATGATGGGACAGGGATTGTTGTCGAGGAGGGGGGGAGGGGATGGAGGACGGAGAGTTGCCCGATGAGGCCGAATCCTTAATAAACTCGTAATAATCTAAAGATTTCTTGAAGTAAGCTTTCTGAAGTTTTGGCAACTCGGAAAATTTGCTGAGATTTTTTTCAAATCACAAAACGAAGTGTTAGTAGAGGCTTTGTAGAATTGATCGAATTTCGGAAGTTTGACATATAAAGAAACCAACTCGTTGTATTTCTATAAGATGCCAACGACCGAAGCAACTGTTAACACTCATTCGCACCTAGGAATGATTGGCAATGGTCTTTATTGAAGAGAGATTGAATAAAACAAAGCATACATCTCTAGAGTTCTTAATGTCTTCAGCTATCCGAATAGAGATTCTAGATTGAGTTGCCTGTGTATGTTGAGCAGTTCGAATTCAAATTCATCAATATATCGTATTGTGACGTTGCAACAAGGTAGATTGCAGAGTGACAGACCTTCATCGTCATCAGTGGCTTGATGACCTCCTCCTTCAGACTGCTGGCAAAGGCGCGCCTCGCTTCGACCTCTGTTTTTATAATTTCTCGGAATAGGGTAAGCAAATCGACGTTTGTTCACGCTTGGCCTCTCAAAGCATGTTGCGGGTTCCGTATTTGACATACCCTGCTCAGAGTTCTCTCTGATTTGTCTCCAAGCCGACCGGACAGTTGGAAGTGCGTATTTCGCGTTGTCAAATCTACGGCCGTGGAACCCGTCCAGAGATCAGCTTTCCAAATAGATGCCTATCTTTTTGGCAAAGCCACAGAACCTGCTTCTGAGCCAAAATAGCACATAGGACGTACCCTAATTGGTCGGTACCAGAATCTAGCGCTTTAGTTCGCATCGTTAACTTTGCCAAGCTGTCTGCGCTGTAAACCGGTGCAGTCATCTCTCGACATCAATTAACCAGAATCGGAGATGAGGATGAAGTCATGAGTCAACACGATATACATACTATTGTTCTTCAAGTTTGACTCTGGTTGGATTGAACAGCAGCGTATACAGCAAACATGTCAATTTATAGTTCATCACTCGGAGATAGGTTGTTCGGTCAAAGTGAAAACTTGCCTTTCCTTGAACATCCAAAGATAATCATCTTCGAGTGAGTTGATATGGGCATCCATTACAGAGATGAATGGAGGTTTCTCATTCGAATTAGCAAACGTCAGAGAGAAAGGTGTTCTATTCCCTCCTGGTTGTCGACTCTCATGAGGATAGTAAGCCGACATGGTTGTGGTTAGGTCGTGAATAGAGCCGAGTGGCTGGACAGGTAGATAAATCTGCTCGGTCAATTCCAATTGAAGTAAACAACGGGACGATTGGACAAACGAGGCCGGTTTCGCGCTCGAAACAAGACCGCTGTGTGTAGATGAGAGCTGAAGGAAATAAGAAGATTAGACGTCATACACTAATGGACCTAAGCAAACCACTGAATTTGGAAGAAAGAACCGACTTATTGAGTTGGGTTCTAAGGTAGCAGCGATGGTGATGGTGATGGTGATAGCGGGCGGAAGGTTATGGCAGTCACAGCGGCCGCGAGTGACAGCCCCTTAGAAAATTGAAAACTCTAATAGGAAGGTCTTAGATAGACCATCTTTTCGGTTGCCGACCGTCACTATTCAGAGATTCTGCCATCATCTCCATAAATATTCTCATATTAGGAAGCAATTTATCAAAAGGTATAGTAGGGAATTCGTGTAGAGAGGAAGAGAACAGACGAGAAAGGGCTAAAGAACGTCGTGGTATTACATACATAATCAATCATGTATTCGTGAGGAAGATGTCTTGATGAGAAAGAGATAAGTTACTGAATATGGGAGGATTGGCATGAAAAGACAGCTGAGAGGAATAGGCAAGCCCTATGTATGCAAGAGACAGGAGAGAAGAAGAAGAAATGTAGAGAAAAGAAAAGGTAAAATATGGAAGATAGAGGAAAATGAAACCCAGTTAGACTACACGCATCCCTTCTTTTTTCTTCGCACTTCGGATCGTCCCCAACCAAGCAAAACTTTCTTGGCTAGCTTTGAATCCCGATCCCACGTCCAGCTGGGATCCGACTGAAGGAATTCATGTTTGAGGGCTTCGGCAGCCGATGGTCGGTCCTCCTGCTTGATCGCGAACGTACAATTATTTAAAAAGTCTGCGGCCGAGGCCGAAAGCATGATGGCCGCCGGGATCGGTGGACGGTTTCCGGTTCCTAGCTATAATAGAAAGAGATTCCGTGCTAAAGATGAGCTACAAGAAATAGAGGAAGGATATCAAGCCAAGTGAGAAGGTAAAGAGTCTCACCTTGAACATGATGGCCATTTGCTCTAGACCTTGCCACGGGCGTTCTCCACAAAGCATCTCCAAGATCACGCAGCCCAGAGACCAGATGTCTACTTTGGCGTTGTATCCTCGGCCTTGATTGTTCACAACCTCGGGCGCCATCCCTACTCGAAACACAAAGTGAGACAGCCATGGTTTATATGATAAGCAACTAAAACTCTGACGCAACGATCGGATCATCAAAATGTGATACGCACAGTAGACAGAACCGGTCATCATTGTTGCGTTGTCGGTATGATAAGCGTCGGCTGCAAAACAGAAGAAACATGTGAGCCATCCCTCTTCATGACAAACTATGCGAAGGAATGGACATACTACTCTGTTTAGATATTCCAAGATCAGTGATCTTGCAGATTCCGTTTGTATATGGATCTACTAAGATGTTATCTCCTTTGAGATCCTGAAAATGCAACCCGAATTGATGTCAGAAGTTAGTCATCTTTCTTCATATTTACAAGGGCGATACTAGATCACTTACTCGGTGTAGAATGTTTCTGCTATGTAAATATGCCAATCCTTCTACGATTTGTCGTGAGAACCAGCGAACTTCGCCCTCTTCTAGTTTACCATACTTTCGGAAGACACTTCCCAATGATCCTGATTATGGACAAAAGAGAAGAGTTAAAACCTGGATTACAAGGTTGCAGTATTTGAAACAGGCTTACCCCCAGGAACATATTCAAGGAAGATTGAGATAAAATCCTCCGATTCTTCGCAACCTAAAGAGAAGATAATAGATAGTTTGCTCGATGTCAGGTCACTCAAAAGGGTGGTGATAACAAGATGTAGACGAACGAACCTAAATATTGAACGACGTTCGGATGATCCAGATCTTTGAGAAGTTGGATCTCAGACTTAAGCGCAGCGATGATCTGAGCTTGACGGACGTCATCCAAATCAGAGGCCGTTGTGGGCAGCTCTACCTGTTTGACAGCTATCATCTCACCCGTCGTGGCGTTGAGACCCAGATACACACGCCCATACTTGAAAGTAAGAGAAATTTCACAGTCAGCATACCTATTACGTTTGATCAGAACAAGAATTTCAATACTAACAGCTCCTTTGCCGATCAGTTCGCCCTTGACCCATTTGAAGGTAGCCACTATCAACAACACGTAACTATTCAGTCTTCTACGCTTCAATCATAGACCATATAAGAGGAGAAATCAAACATACCAGGTTGTGAGTTTGAATCCGTAGACTCTTCCTGGACAGTCGAAGAAACAGCCGCCTTGAGTTCTTCTGGCGTGACCTCCTCTACCTTACTTCCCCACATCCTTGTGCTTCTTCGCCTAATGATCGACACCCCTGGATCAGCAATATGTGGTGTAGCCGGTTTCTGGAGTCCATTTGTCCGATTCTCAACGACCCGCCGGATTGACTGTCTGTGTTTAAGGTTTGTCCCAGATGGTGCAGCAGGGGCCCGAGAGGATGGCAGAGCGGTCTGTCCTGCGGTATCAATCACCTCAGCCTCAAGGTTTACCTTCGGGAAGAACTTGTCGAGCTGTTGGACCATCTGTTCGGGAGTCGGTCGGAAGGCCCATTGTTGGTCGGCATTCTGAGCGAACACTGTCTTTCGACGAACGAGTTTGGTACTTGGCGATTTGTATGGGCTGTCCAGCTCATTCGTTTCCTCCTCAGATCGCTCGAGCGGAATAGCAGCCTCTTTATCAGAATGAGACGACAGAGGAAGAGACGTAGCAGTCGGAATATCGTGAGAGACGCTATCGCCTATGCTGTTGCCTCCACTGTTGCTGCTGCTGGTGTTGGTGACGATCGGAGGGAGTGATCGGTTGTCCATCCTAGTTCTCTGAAGAGGGTAGATTCCGTCTTCGGGATTGGGGTACCTTCCTGTATGACCGTGTAATGTTCGGGAAGTGCAAGTAAGCGTAGAACTGGTTTCATCTTCGGTAGAATCGAAGTCAGATTTATAAGATGAATGGCTAGAAACTCCTGGATGAGTTGTTTTGGATTGCGAATCCGAGGAAATGTTCGGAAGTTTCTTGGGCAGGAACAGCAAGTTTGTCGCTCCATCCTCGTCGTCGTCTTCATCACTACCTGACGATTCCTCAGCGGCTAAATGTCCAGCCGATAAATCAGCAAAGACACTATGCCCGGTATCTGCCTCATCGGTATCTATGGATGACGAAGTTGTGGAGTCGGATCGTTTATAGTGTTGTCTCTCGTCTCGAGATTCTGGAGGTGTATGAATGAGAGCTCTGTTTTCCATGATTCCATCATAGGCCGCCTCTGCCGGAGGGGAATATGACGCAGGTAAAGGCGCGGAAGTCATTCGTGCATGCGATGGCCGTACCGGGTCATACGGCATCGATCGGTTTGGTTCAAATGTTGTGTTGGTCTGGTAGTAAATTGATGGTTCCGAAGGTCTCCTCAATTGAGAGAGATTCGGAACACCGAACTCTGTTTGATCAGCTCTAGGAGAATCCGTCGGAGTTTCATGGTGACTAGATGGGCGACGTGGAAGAGAAACAGATGATGCCGCCTGTGAAAGATCAAACATCGTATTTGGACGAGGAGACGGCTGTCGTTCTCCACCAAATGTCCGAACTGGCGCATTTGGTCCGGGGATGATATGTCGATCGGCAGGAAACGAGCTTCGAATCGGAGATGAATTGCGTTGAGACGACTCAAAAATTACTTGAGGTTCATACGCCGGGGATGGACCCGAAGGTCGGCTTCCGACCGGCTGAAGTCCTTGATGGGCAACTGTGGAAACATGATGAGAATGTAGAGGTGGATAAGGAGGTGTCGGAGGTGAATGCATAGAATGTGTCGTATGAGAAATTTGGTCCAAGTCCAGATACAGAGCATGCGATCCTCGATGAGGTCCACTAGAGATGAAAGGAGGAGATTGCTGCTCGGCAGGACCTGTACGAGTGCTCGTGTTAGAAACAGAATTGTACCCTGGCGCGGCTTCTGGTCGAAAAAACTGGTTGCTGTTATTAGGCGGGCGATGAGATCCGGATCGTTGAGACGACAAAGGAGGCTGAACATATCGCCCTCTGAGGTTTGGATTGCTTCTGACTGCTTGTACCGACCTGTCCACAGGTAAGAACAACCCTGTCTGGCCTGGTACCGACTTGTTGGGCCCGGTGGTCCCACGACGCATCTCGGATGACGGGTTGGATGGTTGTTGTGGTTGGTGAAGGTAAGGTGGCCGTACGGCTGAAGACCCAGCAGGAGGCGAGGCCACAGGATAAACCGGAGACACCACGTTTGGGTTGTACGACCTTTGTTGAAGCCTTCTCGCTGCCGTTTCTTGAGAAACAGGACGAGGCACATAACCCGAGGAAGGCGGCATATATGGAATATGTTGCGGATGGCGTTCCTGTTCGTGCAAGAATGTTTCAGGTCTACGGTGGTTGACCGTGGCGGCTGATCGAGGACCTACTGCATTGCTTCTCGAAGCGGTGCTGTTAAGTGAAGCTCCTGCCCGTCCAATCGGAAGACTACGGTTTGGATTGATATTCCCGACAGAAGGGCGTCTCCCCCACTCTCCAAAATCATCCATAAAAGGGAGACTGCGCGTAGTCTGGCCGTCTCGAGTAGGATATCGTTCTTGCTGGCGCTGTTGTTGCTGTTGCTGTTGTCGAATGCTTTGTTGTTGCTGCTGCTGCTGCTGCTGTTGTTGTTGCTGTAATTGTAGTTGCTGTAACTGGGCTTGAAGTGCTTGCTCTTGTTCCTCTCTTTGACGATCGGCCTATTAAAATCGTTTAGAACAGAGATCGAGAAATAAGATTGGCAACCATCGGACTACGTTCGCACACTGACAGTTGAAACAGTAGAGCGACTCACGTGATATCTCTGCTGTTCTTTTCTTTGTTCTCTCATAGCCACCTCGTAGTCAAACTCGTTCTGGATTTTTCTCCTTTCCTCTTCCTCTCGTTCCCACTGCAGAGCTAACATCTCTGCTGCCAGTCGTTGTTCCTCCGCCTCTCTTTCTTCAATCTCCCATTGACGCGCAAACCTCTCGGCAGCTTCCCGCTGTTCATCCTCTGTTCTTAATTCTTCGGGCGTCTTGTTCGGTGCTGAATCTGGAAGTGAGGGAGTTACTACTCTACTGACGGAGACAGGCCTCTCAGGCTCTGGTTGATCATACGGCAAGAAACCTTCTTCTTCGACTGAAGCAATAGAAAGTGGTCTAGATTGACTCCGGGAGTTATAGGAAGATGTAGGAGATGTAACAAGATCCGGCGACTGGACAACCGAACGAGCGCCTGAACCAGGATCGACACGAGAAGAATTGGGGGGATAAACTGACGTTCGAATGGGAGATGGAGAAGATTGACGGTGTCTATACATGAACGTAGATGACTTTCGAGGAGTTCCCGCCGAGTTCTCGGTCGCGAGCAAAACGGTTGTATCCGGAGATGAGGACAGTGATTCTACTGTTCCTGTCAGACGTGAGGATGATGGTGATGCCTGGATAGATGCGATCGAGGATGTTCTACCACCGCTACCGCTGGTGGCATGGGAAGGTCGCCTAGCATGGGGCCTGCGAGAAAGTTTGGTCGCTCCTCCAACGGCTACTCTATCGCTCAATACAGAATCTCTCTCTGAGCTAGAAGTCTCGGATACAGGACGGGGAGTTTGACGTCTTCTCGCCTCGCTGGTTGTCGCACCCTCCAACTGGCCGGGACCTACGCCGATATCATATGCCTCAGATGTACTGCTAGTGGTCTCTGATCGAGCGCTTGGATCGAGAACGTATCGAAATTTGTCGTCGATCGAAGCTTGACTTTTTTGACTGCTATCGGGAGAGGAAGAGATCGGTGCGAGGGGAGGGATTAAAGGTACAGACGATTGAGAGGCGTCGAACGATGTTTGGACAGCCAAGAGCCCAAGAATTCCGTAGGGTTCTGAGGAGCAATATTCGAGAAGAGACTGATCGTCCAGGGGTGGCGAATCTAAGGATGAGGGTGGGCCAGCCCCCATCTGGTGGCGATAGAGAGTGAAAGAAGCCTGTTCGTCATCTCTGACCTCGAGCTTTGTAGGCAAGGAAAAAGAAGAAAATATGTCAGCCGTGTCAACGCGGTAACCAATGTTGCGACTGAATTTGTGTTGAACAAGTAAAGGCTCGAGCAAAATAAGAGAAAGTCTCTACTTACAGCAGTGAAGACTCTGTCGCGCACTGCTGCGGCCGACCTACTTCCTGATACGTCAGCCATCGCAAACTTGGAGCCGTCCATAGTGACATACAGATGCACTTTTCCCAGAGGCGCACGCTAGAGGGAAAGTAAAGGTTCAAGATAAGGACGCGTCAATGTACAAACAAAGCTAACACAAATGACATTCAAAATGTCGGACTGACCTCGATTTCGGCTGGATTTCCAATTAGCCCCAGACCAAGTAGCTTAACGCCTTCCTGGACACGCTCTAGTTCCAGAACAGGTCCTGCTGAGGTGTCTGGTTCCTTCTTTGTGCTCGCCAGTATCATAGCATCGATTGGAGAGGTGATGCTCGCGTCAGACATAGGCGAACCATAATTTTGAGGAAAGACAAAAGAAATAGGCGACGAAGGAGAGATCACAGGAAGGTTGCTCAAGCTGGAAAGAAGAGGTGTACTGTTTGGTACGGTAAGTAGGATAGGTGAGGTAGATTGCTGAGAATATTGAGATTGATGAATCTGAGGTCTGTATTCTTTGGGCAGCGGTGGGACTGGC
>MVAI01000267.1:0-21181 GCA_014825565.1 Phaffia tasmanica | reverse complement strand
TTCTGGTCATTGTCTTGTTCCTCTTTTCTTTGCTTTCCTTTTCCTTCCTTCCTTTTTTTCTTTTTTTTTTTTTTTCTTTTTCTCTTTCTCCTTTTTCTAGCTGTATGTCGATAGGATACTGATGTTGCATATCTTTGCTTTTCCTGATGACTCAACCTACTACCGATCTCTTCACTGTTCTTCATAACGTTGTTCCCATGCACACAAATATATACGTACAACCTCAGGCAAGCCCTCTGCTGCTGCCGTCGTCGCTGACAAGACCGACCAGATCCATGAGTACATTCCCGGAGGGCGTGAGTATTTCATTATTACTATTCGTGATTATCATTCTCTCAACAAACCTTGAGAACAGCACTTGCGTGGGATAGATTGGAAGGCGGACGAACGATTCTGTCTAGGCGAGGGATCCATATAAAAGAAGCGAGATTGGTTTTGCAAGTCGGCCATTGGTCCATTCAACTTTCCTTCTTCTTTACCTCTGTCTCATCCCGATCGGAGAAAACGATCAACCAAATTCAAGTGTTATCTAAATAACTCGGAATAATTGATCTTTTTTTCCCTTTATCTTTTCTTAGCTGTCCTTCGAGGAGGTGTGAACGAGGCTCACAAGTTCCCTGAACCCCACAAGTCTCACGGTTCATACCACTGGCAATTTGAGCGACTTCTTTCTGTTGCTTTGATCCCCATCACGTAAGCCTCCAGCCTTCCTTATTCTTCTTCTTGTTCATCTTCTTCGCCTTTCATTCCGTTTGGCTTCCGATATCTTCTCTAACCCTCTGACCGTTCGGCAACATTCAACATCTTCCCCTTCCCACTTTCTCCTGCAAGATAGTATCTCTACCTTTACCGTCTCTCCCTCTGCCCACCCGATTCTCGATGGTGTTCTCGGCGCATCTCTCATCATTCACTCTCACATCGGATTCGATTCTTGCCTGGTCGACTATCTTCACGAGCGAAAGTTCCCGAAAATCGGACCAGCCGCTAGTTGGGCTTTGAGAGCCGCTACCGTCGGCGCACTGTTCGGGGTCTATGAGTTCAACACGAACGACATTGGGTTGACTGAGCTCGTCCGAAAGACTTGGAACGCCTAAACATCTAGGGCCCCTCTCCTTTCCTCCCTTGTCCCTTTCTTGCTTTATCCTCATCGTTCTCTTGTCACCCATCTTGGCGCCCTTCCACTCTATCTGTCCTGAATGTTTCTTCTGTTCTATTCCTATTCTTGTTGACGGCTTTCTTTATAGTTACGTTAATATGTGTTTTTATCACCGCATGGGGTGTTTCTTTTTCTTCTTTCTTTCAACTGTTCACTCTTTTTTTTTTCGTCACCTTGGTCTCGAAAGGAAAAGAAAAAAATGACACAAAAACTCGCTGAAGCTTTTTCGAAAAGAAAACACATTAAGGCGAGGCAGGAAAAGACGAGACAAGTAGAGCGGGACTCGACAGAGGCTAAGCTTTTTCGCGCTTTTCTCTTGCTTCTTCTAGACTCTTCTGTTCCATCGTGCTCGTTCTATTATCTCTCGCATTCCGAACGCAAACACTGTAAAAAAACGTATCTGAGATTTGTTTATAAGGGAGAGACAGGAGAGGGGGAGGGAGGGGGTAAAAGAGAGAGAAAGGTATGATGGCAAGCGAAAAGATGGTAGGTTTATAATTAAAGAAAAGGAAATCACAACACTGAGGGATTTATGGAAAGAGAGAGAAAAAGCGAAAGCGGAATGAAACACAAAGAGGTCGAAAGCAAACAAAAAAGAGACTGAAAAAGATGATAGTATTAAAAAAAATCAAAGAACAAAGAAAGAAAGTCCTATCTAACCATCGAGATAGCCTTTTTGCTGGCTTTTCCCCTCTTTTTGTTCACCTCTTCTTTTTTTTTACTTCTGCCCTTGTCCCTGCCCACCTCGCTTTCCACCTCGTAAACCCTGACCGCCGATGAATCCACCTCTGCCACCCCTTTGAGCGTTTCCACCCTGTCCCTTCTCACCCTGTCCACCCTGCTTGCCTCCACCCTGCTGTCCTCCACCGAGGGAACCACCCCGAGAGTTGTTGTTGTGGTTGCTGTTACTGTTTCCCGGTCGCTCGTTCTTCTCCTTCCTGACTTCAACGGTAACCTTTCCTTGTCCGTTGATGCTAACACCACCTTCTCCACCCTGGGAGACAGGCAAGGAAGCAAGGATAGCTCGCCTGGCAGAAACGACGGATTCGAAATCCAAGAACGCACAAGCCTTGGCCTTGACGATCTCAAGGTCTCGGATCTTTCCGAATTGGGTCTCGAGTGCCGTCTTGAGCACGTCAGCATCCAGATCGGCTCCCCCACCTGCAGCCCAGTTGGCGAGCTTGACGAAACACTGAGGCGTCCGGATGTTATTCACCGCCTCGACCTGGCTAGACGATGGCTTTCCACCCTGAGCGGGAGCGGAGGCAGCCTGCTTGGGAGCCGAAGGAACGGCGGCAGTAGCAGATGGAGCTGGGGCAGCAGACGGAGGAGCAACCTTACCCCAAGCACCCTTCGCACCGGAAGCAGCGTTCTGAGCGGCCAAAGCGGCCCATGATTTGGGGGCAGCAGGCTTGGCAGGAGCGGCAGGAGGAGCAGCAGGAGGCGCAGGAGCAGGCGCGGCGGCCTTTTCCTCGACTGGAGCAGCAAGTGCAGGAGCGGCCTTCTTCTCCTCGACCTCCTCAACAACGGCAGGTGCAGGTGCAGACTCTTCCGTCAAGGACTTCTCGGTCTCAGCCTCCTTGGTCTCCTCGACCAAAGCCGGCTTTTCAGTCTCGACGACCTGCTTGGCCTCATCAACAGCCGGAGCGGCCGGCTCTTCTTTCTTCTCCTCCACAACCGGCTCGTCCTTCTTCTCCTCGACGGGCGCGCTGACCTCGGGCTCAGGAGTGGCCTCCTTGGCCTCGACCTCCGGAGAAACCTCTTCGGAAGAAACAGCCTCAGAATTCTCCTCCTGCGGCTCATCGGCAGCCGGCCCGGCGGCATCCTCCTCGGGAACGTCGTCCTCGTCATAGGACTCTTCCTTGAGGAATCGGAAGATGTCATTCAAGACAAAGTAACCGTTGGGCTGCTCGGCCAAGAAGAATGTCTGAGCAAACTTCTTCCACGGTCCGGCGTCGTTGGAGATCTCTCCGATGACCTGAATGAGAATTCCTCCGCCGTAAGAGGGCTGTATGCGTTGATGAAACCACTCAGTTGACAGATCTTGTGCGTGAGCGTTGAGCGTTTAGGATGAACTCACCTGGGAATCAACAGAGTGAATGAACACCTTGCAGTTGTTGAAGCCAATCGACATGATTTTTTCGTTAATTTCCTATGAGGGTAGATTGGAGAAAGTTTATCATAAGCGGGTTGCTGGGATGTAAGAATAAACTTTTTCTTCACATTCATGACCTTCCTATTCCGATAAAAGTACGGAGGTATAACTTACCTGCTGACCAACGCAGGGGGTCCCGTCCTCACCCTCGGTACCATGAATGAAGGTCGAATTTTTGGTATAGAAGCAATGAAGACGTTGAGGATGCTTGTTTACAAAATTACTGTTTTCAACAAGACAAACAAGTTGAGCATGAGAGCCGGACATCAGGCGTAAAAAAGAAGGAAAAGTTTGTCCGAACGACCCGAAGCAGAGCTATGGAGATGGAAGTGTATGTGGCAAACGAACAAAGAGAACAAGCGAAAAGACGATCTGCCATGATGGCATCGTTCAGGAAATCAAAACGTTTGCAATATCCTTGTCGAAGCTTCCACCAGCATGTTTTGCGTGATGCTCATCACGCAAAATGACTCTCATCCAAAGCTGCTTCGGACTTGGTCTGCATACGGCGATTTTCGCACGCGACAAGAAAGAGGAAATGTTGAGAACTCACTAGTACTGGGGAACGAACTGCCAACCGACTTCTGCACTAGTGATAGCTGATGACTTGGCAGAGGAAGAAGCAGCGGCACCGGCAGGAGGAGTTGAGGACGAGCCATTAGGGACCGTTGTGGAAGATGAAGCAGACATGATGATGCTACAGTGCGACTTGAGGAGAGCAAAGGGGAAGAGATCGAGTGTCAGGAGATATTTGATCGGTTTGATGAGGACGTAGAGCAGGAGATGATTAGGAAAGGGATTTAAAAAAAGTTGCAGTGTTTGAGTATTAAAGCTTGGACAATCACAGAACGTTGTTTGATGAAAGTTTCCAAAGTGGGAGAGACGAAGGTGATGAAGCAAGAGTGAAGAGAAAAAAAAAGGGAGGAAGAGAAAAAGAGAAAAAGAGAAAAAGAGAAGAGATAGAGAAAGGACAGGAAAGAACGAAAAGAACACTAAACAAAGACCAAACTCACCTTTTAAAAAAAAAATGACAGTAAAGGTATCAAGCAGAATGAAGATTTAAGAAAGATAAACAAGAACCGATCCTAAAGATAGGCTTGAGCAAGAGAACGAAAGATGTGAGAGAAGGTGAGAGAAGCAAAAGATGTTGATGATGAGCGCTAGCACCAAAAAGCCGACGGGGAGGGAAGGAGAAAAAATAACCCTAACCCCGCTTGTTTTCAGTCGTTCACCATCTCTCTACCGCTGAACGACTGTGGTATCTACCAAGCATACATAGTATAAGTGTACACAGATGAAGGCAGTAGTCACTAAGGTAGTCAACGCTTCGGTTACCGGTTCGTCTTAGTGATTTTCATGGTAGAGATTGTATTTTTTATTCTTATTTTTATCTTTGAAGTGGAACACTGTTGGTTGATCGGGAGAAGAGTTCCCTTGTATCTTGTTCACTCTCCGTCTGAAAAGAATAGTCGACAACAAAGTCATCTCTCAGATCAACAACGGTCTTCTTGCTCTTATCGGAATATCCAAAGGTGAGTTTGTAACGAACGATATGGCAAAACAAAGTAAACATTGAAGTCGGCTGTTCAGCTGATATAGGACCTGCCTCTTCGTCTTAGATGATACACCTGCCGATCTCAAATTACTCGTCACAAAGCTTCTATCTTTACGAATCTTTGAATCATCAGAAGGTCAAATGTGGAAAGCCTCAGTAAAAGATGTCGGAGGAGAGATCTTGTGTGGTACGTCTCTTTTCCAGTTTGACAAACTGTTTTGCGCGCATATATGTATGCGTGCTCAAGTGCCATGCTACGTTTCCGACGAAACTTGTATGCTTCGAATCCCCACAGTGTCCCAGTTCACCCTGCAGGCTCGTACTCAAAGAGGGACGAAGCCCGATTTTCATATGGCAATGGTACATGTGCCGTTTTCCTCTCCTCTCCTTTCAATCTCGATGCTAAATGTATTCTTGAACTGCATCATCCTCTTGAAACAGAACCCGACTGAAGCAGAAAAGATGTATAACGATTGTCTTGCGGCTCTAGGCAAGAACTATGATCCCAGCAAGATCAAAGGTAACCCAACTTTATGCTTTCTTCTTCTTCTCGATTTTCCCTGTCCTCATTCTTCTCTCCTTGCTCCTCTGCTTGTCACTATGAAATCGACTGTTTTAATACTTGGCTCATGATTCCTCTCACAGACGGCGTGTTCGGGGCAATGATGCAAGTGGCTTCTACGAACGATGGCCCGATCACTATCATACTTGATACCAAAGCTACTCAAACCTCTTCCTCTGCTTCATCAAGTCAGTCAAGAGCACCAAAAGAAGGAGGAACACCAAAAGCACAGATAGAAGACGGTCCGAGTTTGTAGGAAGCTAGATCTCTCGTAGATATAGAATGGGATGTAGATTGAGCAGGAACGAACATCAAGATGAGCCTTCTCAGAAGGCAACCTCGTCTTCAGTTGTATCAAATGATAATCTCTAAGAATAGAATCAGAAGCTTTCCCGAGGTGTTGTGATGATGTTGGTTAAACAAGATAGTGAATGGAACATATGTATAATATTAATATTGGGCTGGAAGATTACAAGTATCTAAGTAAGGGCATATCGATTAATCCAAAGGTTGAAACTATGGATTAAAGATGACGGCAGTAAATAATATAAAAACGGATAGGTTATCATCAAGAAACGAATCGAGTAAGAGAAAATTAGTCGAGGGGTGATAAGGATGACGAAAGAAGAAAAGGCCTGGAAAAGAGACAATGGCGTCAATTTAGTTTGAGGTTGGATCGACAGGATAGTACAAGAACGGCAATCAGATATGGACAAGAACAGGAACAAAGCGACCGCTACATCATTCGCAAGATTGCATGGCAACTATTGTACCAACACAAATGAAAGAACCAGACAAATCAGTCAGTCCGATACTACCAGGAAATGTTTCAGATAGACAAAATACCTTCGACAAGCGCCCAAAGTTCTTTGAACCGAACAGGCTTAACGAGATAGCCTATCAACCAATACATAGAGTCGGAATCCTATCAGACGAGTCCACACAAGAAGTGAAAGAAAGAAAAACTGTGAACAGACCATTCATCCCAACTTCGACACTATTCTTTTTAGATTCGGTTGATGAAGACCCGGTGAGCGCACATATCGTCACCGGTCGGGTTTCTGTCGCAGAGCCCGCTGCCATTCTTTCTTCCTCGATCCTTCTGATTCCTGATGTTCCTCAATCCGTGGATAATAGTGAGATTAATAATTCGTTGTAGACCAAAAAAAGTAAAAACGAAAAGAAGAGAAAAAGGCTGACCTCGAGCAGAATCTAAACCATCCATGACAGGCATCTGTAAGTCCATTGCGACGAACGAGAAGAAACCAGGCGGATGGGATTCAAACATCTTGACGCCGTGTAGACCGTCGTACGCTTCTTTGTACAGTATTTTTTTCTTGTGAAAGTATGCTCGGAGAACACTTCGGTTTATTCTAAATTTGAAAAAGCGCAATCAAAAAAACAGATCGAAAAAAAAAAAGGAAAAAACATGGCGTACGGGTTGTCTTCAACGATAAGGACATGGGACTTGTAAGTGGATTGATATGTAACCTGTTTGGTCCCGTCTGTCGAACGCTGCGAATCGGATATAGAAACGGGAAGTGCTTGTGCTATATCAGTCATGGAGATATTACGATCTCCATTCGGAGAAGTCAGTGTAGATATCAATGTTTGCAATATTGATCGTAGTTTCCTAAGTACCGAAAGAAGAAGAAGGAAAAAGTAAGTGGACACTCCATGCAGATGTAGATCATTGCAAAGGAGCAGTCGACCCTTTGCAGTTTTAGAAGACGTACCCAGGACCAAGCGTATCAACCAGAACCAGATGATGAGCCATTGGCTGTCTATCGTTCTGTCTCAAATTTTCAAACAATCTTAATATTCTATACCCAGAGGTATATTTCTCTACGCAAGCTTCATCCACAGAGTTCCCGAGAATGATGATGTCCTTCTTTGAAGCGAAGAGTGTATTGCTGACGCTGAACTTCCATCTCGACAGGTAGTCAGAAAGTAGTTGGACGGTCGGATCTGAGAGGCCGATAAGATAGACAGTATGGCCTTGACCTATGTTTTTAGTTGGAGGTGAGTTTAGAATAGGTGAATGTTCGAGAGGAGGAGCGATTCTGAGGGGTAAGACTACGCTGAAGGTCGAGCCTTGATCCTCGACCGACTGGACGTCAATCTGGCCACCCATCGAGCGAACAATCCTGTACAAAAAGAAAAAAAAAAGTTACACATATCAGCGCTGATATCGGAAAAACAGCGAGGCAATTTGTAAGACGATCATGCTTACTCGTTCGTGATTGACAAGCCTGGATTGAACAAAGATAGCAAATTAAAATCAAAAGACTGAACTTCTAAAGGAACATCTCCCAAAGAAAATTTGAAGATAATTTACCCAGCCCTGCTCCCGGATGAGAAGCTATCTCTTGTGAGAACTAAAGTACAAGAAGAAGATGTTACTTTTTTAGTGCTCTTTTCATCACAAATCAGTATCTAAGTCGATAGACTCACAGGCGAAAATAGACCATCCTTCAGATGAAGAGGAATCAAGACAAGAAGTAAAAGAGGGAACAAGTGAGTTCAGGAATCTTACCATCACAAACCATGGTCCGCGAACCACTGACTTTGATAAAAGCGCGACTCATTCCTATCCCTGTATCTATTACAGAGATCGTAAATGATCGACGGCTCGAGTCAAGAATCTCTGACCGAACAAGGACTCTGATCAATCCTTTCTTCGTATATTTCAGCGCATTCGTCATCTTGACATCAAAACGAACAGAAGACAGAGTATCAGTCTATTGAAGGAAAAGAGGAAGGGCGAGAAGAGACACCTACCAGATTATAAATTACTCTTCTTAACCCAGTCTCATCGAGGGCGATCTGCAAGTCCTCAATACCCTCCTCAAAATCCAACAGAACCTCCACCCCATTTTTCTCCTCCCTCTCCCAATTTTTTTCAGGTGATGTGTTGGAGTCATATAGGCTACCTATAGAACTAACAGCTCTGAGTTGTTGGAGTACGGCAAACCGGTAGCTCAGACACACGCTAGACACAGATTCCTCGATGAAATCTGATAGATTGACACTTTTTAGATCGCATACAACAAATTTGTTAGCTTTGACAGGGACGAGAAAAAAAAAAAAAAAAAAAAAAGCAGGCAAGTAATAAAGAATCAGAAAAAGAACCAAAATCGCCTACATTGACATTTCCGGTGGTGCAGAGTTCCGACGTTTTTCGCCCCACACTCCAGCCGATGATTTCTGCGATAGATCAGAACAGCACCAAAAATTATGTTGGCCATCAGCGCTAAGCTCAACAGACTGCGAGGTTGAATAATGATGAGAATCAAAACCCACTGTATAGTCCAGGACGTGGCTGACAGTGTCCAAAAGGTTGCTACCACATATTTTGATGGTATTTACATGGGCTAGCTGTTCTCTATTGAGAGGGGTATCAGATAAGAGATCTGTAGTTGCTAGGATTCCATGAAGGCTAAATGTCGAAAGCAAGGAAAATCAGCAACTATGACCAAGCTTCGTTTTAGGAAGAGAATAGGCGCAGATAGCAGTGAAACTTACGGTGTCCTTAACTGATTTTCAAGGAAGGCAAAAGGCAGTAGAAAATCAGCCCCCGCTCAGCTTTGGATAGATAAGCAGGAGATAACACACCTCATGACTCATGTTTGATATAAACGCAAACTTGGCATGATCTGCCCCCTGTATACTTTTTAAAATTGAACTCGACATCAACACCCCTTCTATAGCCCTAACAAACTGACACTCGATATCCAAAATTTCTCTGAGCTCCCCACAAGACCAAACACATATCAATGCCAGCGCCGATCGATCCATGCTCAAGACGGGTACCATCAGCAGATTCTGAACATTCGGTGGAAAGTTATACCCTGTCCATATGGGGATTTCTTCAGCGTTGAATAACTTTCCCGATGGGTGGTTGTCTAGGAAGCTCTCGAATTGTCGACAATCGTATATTGCAGGAATACTGGTGACGGCAGTAGGTAAAGGGACGGGACTTGTCAAGGGTGAGACAGATTCAGAAGTGGGCGCGGTGGGATTTATTAGAAGTGACGGATCGGTGGGAACAGTAGGTAAGCATTCAGATATGATGGGCAAAGGTCGTAATGCTTCGTTGGAGTCGAGGATTCGATAGTTGACCAAAGACGTGTCAAGTACTCGAACTGCAGAAAAACAAGATAGATCGAAAATGGTGCAACCTCCGTTGAGATCGAGTGTATTCCGTATACGATCGGCAGCGAGGTCGTAAACCTATTTTGTTATGTTGGTTATCGTTGAGAGATTCAGCATGAGGAAGGACGAATATCAAGTCTAAGTGGAAAAGCTTATTGAGATTTTTCATCAAGGAAACATAAAAACCTTTTGCAAATTGGCTTCCTTGGCTAGATCCCCGATAGCAGAGACCTCTCGATTGAATTGATCGATAGCTATATGAATAAGGTTATCAAGAGTATCGTCAACTGACTATTGGGAGAGGATTGACATGACGCGACTTACCAGCTGATAATTGAGAAGCTCGCGCCAGATGCGATTCTGTCATCGCGCTCTCAATTTCCTACAACGTAAAAAGACCATAGAAAAACACGATATTGTCAGATCAACGGTTCAACAAGAGTAAGAAAAAGGGATCACCCACTTTCATTACGAGCTCTCCAAAGTTGACTAAGAGCTCCCTATCATCTGCTGTAAATTGTTCGTGAGGCTTATCGTCAATTAGACATAGTGTTCCCAATGCAAAGCCGTCCTGATTGCGAAGCTGAGTACCGGCGTAGAAGCGCATCTGAACAAGATCCGGTGCGAGGGTTCAAACAATTGATGAACAATAGAGGTCAAAAGCTATAAATAGACTTTTTTTGTTGCTTACCGGAGCTTCTGTAGATGTGTAGGGCTATGATCATAACGGACAAAAAAAAGTCAAGCCACCCTCAAGGTGAATAATCATATCCTTAAGAGGTTCCATAGATATCAAGTCCAAGTCTGTGAAACACTGACATGACGATTCGTAAACCGGAAGTCTTTGAATGTGTCTAGAATGATATGTGGAGTCCCTAGAAGGATACTGTGGCCACACATCGAGCTCTCTCGCATGTACAATGGTATTCGGTATCCCACTAATACGAAATTTAGGCGCAAAGCGAGAATTAGTGAATGGTTCTCCTTATTCACTCTCAAAGTCATATTGTTTTTCGAGGTGTGCTTACCTGAAGCCAATACAGGTAGCTTGTCCTTATCTACCAATAACGCGACTACAGCCGGGACATTAAAGACCTTCTGTGCCATCCGAACGATTTTGTTCAATGATAGATTGCTATCCATTCCTGCCGGGTTTTCCGGATCCGAGGTCAAAATTCCATATCGGTAGAGAGCTTTGATTCGTTCAGTCTCGTTCGGAGGCAGAGGAGGGGGAAGCCAGCCTAGTTTTCGAAAATACGTTTCTTCGCAAGAGTAGTCCAGATTTAGAGATTTGGTGTCTGTGTAGGCTATCGTTGGTTGCTCAGACTCTGGAGATCCTTTAATAGGCAGTTCGGGAAGTTCGCCGTCGGCTATCAAGACAAACACCAAAGACGACGAGGCCAAGTCAGTTGAGAACGAGCCAAACTCAAGGTATCTCTCTCAAATCGATTCTCTTGCAAACGGATCATCTCAAAGATAGATTGAACACTCACGTGCATACAATCCTCTAGCGTATCCATGAAGCCACTCTCCAAGACTAAGCTTTCCTTTATGAGGAGTTTCCGGAAATGATCCAATTGAACAGGAAAGCGAACTAGGCTTAGAGTCAGACATGGTGTGTGTCGTAGGTCACACGTCTATCTGTCTCTATATGTACGAGTTCCAAACTTCAATAAAGTGAGCAAACAACTGAATGATAGACTTTGTTGAACATTGGACAAAATGACAAACATCTTATCCTATGTTCATATTTGATGTTTCCAGATGTGCGTTCATATCGGTCCATTCGGAGGCAAACAGCACAGGGGAAAATAGCGGAAATTCGATTTAGATAGTCCGAGACCTATTACTGCTATGGTCATCGCCCAAACTTGCTGATAGCCATGACGAGTCGATAGAGTGGTATAGATCTGTACATTCGTGTTCTGTATACTCATAGTCTGTATACTTATGATCTGTATACTCATGTACTGTGTACTCATAATCATCGCATTGAACGAATCCTGTATTCCCGTCTGCATTTCTTTAGAATTTCTATCATAACATGTTGGGCGGGTAATCTATGATTAATCCGGATTGAAGTCGTTTGTGGTACCAATTTGACATCCAGATAGTTTTTTTTTTCTTCTTCTTCTTCTTCTCGAAACGACAATCCTCAGCGCTACTCGTTGCTCCATTATACTTACAGGCTGATAAAAACCATTGTCGTCTCTTGTATGCCTTGAAAGATTATGATCTCTCAGCAACTGATATAGACAAGTATGAAATGTCTTCAAGAGATTTGCTGCCATTGTTATGATTTGTCATCGTAAGAGAGAACACAACCCGCTAATGTTTTCTTCTTCTTCTTCTTGTTTCTCTCGGACACCGTGATTGGGTGTCTCTGCAACATGAGGGTCTCGAGTCTTTTGTATCGTCTTCTACAATATATATCATAGATCCTCCTTCTACGTTTGATGTTTGGTGTATGAAGAACTCACTCGGATGTAGAAGGCTAAGCAGCAGCCTGGAAAGATGATCAATCACGTGCAGGCATGTCGCCACATCAGTACACCAGTCTCCTTAGTCTACAACTCTGTTCTATCACACTTCATTCGACGACCACCAGCTTCGATTTACAACCGACCATCATGTTTTCTGGACCAACTAGAGGAGGAACTAGAGGAGGAGCTGGTATGTTTAGAGTTTCCTTCTTTGTTTCAATGGTGTTTAAAATACTTCCTAAACAAGAAACGCTTTCACATGTCCAGCCGAATTCAAATGGAGTGATGTTAAGGAAGACAAAGATCGAGGTGAGTCTATATCAGATGAGCTTTTGTCTATACGCGCATCCTTCAACTGAATCGTGTTGCTATCATGGGTCGGACTGACTGAATCTCTTTTTTTGTTTTTTTTTTGTTTGTAGAACATTATCTTGGTCACTCGGTCATGGCTGCTGCTGGTCCGTCTCCTTTTCTATATCTTTAGTGTGCGCTCTTTGAATCAACGCGTCATGATCATGACTCTTTTGAATCTATCTTGCTGACAACAAATAGGTCGATGGCAGAAGGTAAGACTCAACCTCCCTTTCTTCAAGTCCTAAATCAGCATGGCTTAACTAGATTTCGTTCTGTTCTCCTTTCAGAACCAAGACATTCACTGGTACTCTCGAGATCAGGAAACCGCGGATGAGGCCGCTCGAAAAAAGGCGGACGAGGTTAGAAAGATCAAAGAAGCTGAGGAGGACGCACTAGCGTTGGCTTTGTAAGTTTCTTTATGATCGTATACATTGGGTTTATGATTAGCAATCGCTCACTCTGTTTGTCCAAATAATAGAGGATTTGCTCCAGCAGTCAGAAAGACAGACGAAGAGAAGGAGGTGGAGCGACTCATGAAGGACCAACAAAAACAAGAAAAAGCTCTGCGTAAAGCGTTCGTGTCTTTTCTCAATATGTTGGCATCTTCTGCAAGAAGGTTCTAACCAGTCTTTCCACTCATCTCACAACATACAGTGAGCGCCACGCCGAAAAACTCATCAAGGCCGAGATCAAAGCCAACGTCAAAGCTGAACGAAAAGCTCTCAAAGCGACTTCGCACGCGTCCGAAGATGGTCGGTCGCCTAAAACGGTCGACAAGGAGAAGGGCAAATATAGAGAAAGAGAGGACGACGATCGGGATCGTCATGCTTCTCGTCAAAGAGATGATGACCGCTCATCGAGGCACAGGTACGAAGAGAGGACCGGAGGACGGGAGTACTCTTCGAGAACAAGTCGGGAGCCGAAAAGTGAAAGAGAAACCTTAGGGTATCGTGAAAGTAAGAGAGACAAAGATGGACATCGCGGGCAGGGTTCGGAGACAGCGGGATTAGAACGATACAGGACGAGAAGTCGAAGCCCTAATAGGAGAAGTGAAGAATACAGAAGAAATAGAAGCCCTGTCGATCGAGACAGGCGTACAATCGATAGGTGAGTCTATCTGTCATTCATTGTACTAGTGTGAACGACCGAACAAATGAAAGTTTATGGAGATTTTGACTCGACTTGTTCTATCCTGTGCCTTTTGTTCCTTCTTCTCTCAACATCAGGCCATACGATTCGCGAGATAGAGAGGACGACAGAGGGAGAGAGAGACGTTGGTAATCTCAAAGAGAGTCAGATAGACGCTAGTGTTGACTTTGGATGCCTTCTACTTCTATCTCTATGAGCTTTTACCTCTTCAATCAGGATCTTTCCTGGCTCGTTCTGTGTCATATACCTGCTCACAGTATGGCTTTCAATGAGCATATTGACTGACGCTACCTAAGACTGATAGATTCAAAGCTTTTCATGTTGGTCAAGTGATACTCTTCTCCAGGAACATATGGTTCCTGGATAATCATTGTTGTTGTTTTCTCTTCTCCGTGTGGTGGGTCATGATCCTCTTGGCTTCTCCCTGTATCCGTTCCTGGGCTTTTAACTTCTAATTAACGGCCAGCTTTCTTTTAGTTTCTCTCCCTCAGATTAATCTCCTCTTCGTTGCGCTTCCTCCTTCTTTTGCTCACATCCTCCAATCCATACGATAATACAGCATATTTCTTCTTGGTTGAGTTCCTAATCGTTGCAACCCTTCTTTGCGCCTTCTTGTTACATTGTTGTCTCTCCCTCTTTTGTCTTTTTGAATTCGAACATGCCCTTTACATTCAATTCTCTCCGACTTCCAAAGCAAGCCCGACCATGCGACGGACCTATTGATTATCCCAATGCTTCATCCACCTCGTTGGCGGACAAACGATTGCTGTCGGCCTTACCCCTGACACGGACAAAGAGCTTCCTGTCAAGACTAGGACTCTCATCGAGTGAGACCCGTGGAGACCTTCAGGCAAAAAGAGAATCAGCAGTGAGTGATAGACTTTTCAATGAACAGGCCCTCAGATCATTCTGATAATTGTTTTTGTGATTTACGGTGAAGAATCCCTCACCTTCGGAAAAACAGGTTCATCGACAAGACAGATCAGCGACACCTTCCTTTCGACCCTCTCGAGCCTCTATCATCTCATTGCCTCTTCCTTTAAACATATTTTCAGGAATTCTAGTTGAGTCTGACCTTGAAACTCGAGCAATCAACAGTATGCAACTCTCCCGGTCCGCATGGAGACGCGAGAGAATCGAGGCTTGGAGAATGTCCTGTACGCCAATTTTCTGTCTTCAGAGTCAAGCTTGAGGTAGCAGTTATCTTGATTCTGACCCGTGATTTTTTGATGTCCCCCTCCCCAACAACTGAACCGACGAAAACACACACTCATACACACATACACACGAACGGAACAGCTGCGAGCTTGTCTGCTCCCTATCCAGATGAAGATGGGCTTACGCCTTTCAAAGATCTAGACCCCTCCCCCGCCCAACGACCATCCTCGCCTCCTGTTCAAGACAATGACAAAGACAAAGAAAAACTAACCACGTTAGCGGCGTTGTACGAACCAGCGGATGCTTTACTCAAATGTTTGGCAGTTGAACCCGAAAAACCTACTGAAAACACGCCACCCCGCCCATTGAACGAAACGGTCAAGCTAGAGGTCGAGGTCCATCTCGAGATATTCATAAACGAGCCAGTTGCTTGTGCAAAGAACTCTTCTCAACCAGCATCACCTGCCGTCCATCTTACAATACATAAACCTACTGAGCCCCCGGTTTCTACCGGAGCGAATGTGCGACCCCTAGCTACAGCTCGAAAAAGATCCCGTCAACGTCGAATAGGCGGAGGGCCATCCAAGAATCGATATCTGACCCAACTCGTCGCTCGTTCGACGAGTCGTATTCGATCTAAACGAGCGTCTGTTCAAGATCGAGGAGAAGACTTTGATTGTCCATTGACTCCACCGGAATCAACTCTGATCGTCTATCACCCCTTGAATACCGAATCTTGCATCAGCATTAACATCGAAGCTGATGAGTTCTGGACAAAAACGACAAACACGGAGGATAACACAAATCGAACAAGAAAAACAAGTTCAGCATCCGTTATCCATGACGCCTTCAAGGAGACACTTCCTGGGTTTTATGAGCCTCTTACCACGTCCGTTTGCAACCCCCCTTCAAGCCTTTCCTCTTTGAGAAATACATCAAAGTCATCTCAAATGACTGCAGATTTTTTTACAGTAGCTTCTTGCTACGTTGATTGTGATTGATTGTCAGTGAGAACTAACTGAGGTGACAGAGGGATGTTGATGATGACCTAGTCTTACTTTTCAAATCATATGAATGAGGGATGCGAGCGAAGATTGAGGTGCAGCTCGATAGGTTTTTACGAGGGCTCATAGTTAGACGTTAGAGGTGACTTGGTGTTGATGGATGATGTGGTATGGACTTCTGTTCCAGAAAGGGTTCCGCGCAAAGTTCGTCTCTGATAGGATTTCGCTTTTCTTCATTTCCAAACGTACTCAACACGTTCTCCTCCGACTTGTACCTCTAAGTCATATTTTTTCTGTACCAACACTTCTTTCCTACTTCGTTAGACTTAATCCAGCCATTTACATGATAAAACGTATGCCTTTAATCAACAACGAAAGAAAACCCCCGGAAAGATTGGAATAGTTCATTTTACATGGAAATCCTACAAGATAGCCCTGTCAAGGGGTATTTAAATTAACAAATAACACAATCTTCTTTCAGACTTAACGAGTACATGGCATTGTCCTGTAAGTGTGTGTGTGTGTGTTTGTCGTAGGAAGAGTCAGCGTATGTTTTTGTGCCAAAGAAGTGACAAAATGAAGAAAAGACCAACGCACCACCGTCCTCTCGATTTGTTTCCAATCCGCCCGACGTTGAATAAACTCGTAGACACTATTTGAGAAATGCATGGGATCAATCGCACCTAGAATTAGCATCTTGACATACGGAGCGCATACTCGACATGAGCATAAAACTAAAATACACTCACTCTTCTGGTCTGAACGATCCTCCGTATCGCGCCACATCTCGGACGATCTGTGCCAGGTCTTTGGCGTCTTCTACAATAAAAACGTGACCGACCATCTTGAGGTTTGAGAAATCTTCAGTCACCCTACAGATGACAACGATTAAGGAATAATCAGTTATCAACATCAAGTCTCCATACAAATTAACAAATGAAAGATATGAGAAGAGAGAGGACGGACCATTGTTGTTTTAGCGAAGCAACAAAGGCGTGATAGGCGTTGAGATCAGCGATGATCTGGAAGCCTCCCTGAAGAGAAATGATCTGTCTTTTGAGATGTTTCTGTAAAATGCTGCAGATAGAACGATATAATAGTGAGATTAGAGAAGGTGTGGAGAAAATTTCTCGTAACAAGATCTTACTTTTGTAAACGGATTCCGACCTCCTGGAAGAAGACCTCTAATACGTCCTTCGATGTGCTTCCCTTTAAGAGATCACAATGCATCTGAAGACTTGCAATAGCCTCCTTGCATCCCTTCGTCGGCCCTAGATCCATATCAGATCCTTCTTCGGGGTAATATTCCCTAGGACCGGTCCGACTGATGATGATGTGTTCGGCCTGGTTCATTAGGACTTCAATCCCGGCATTTAGTCCAGAGGCGACAGCCTCGTCGAGGACGTTCTCGAATCGCTTCTTTTCACGAACGACTCCATTCAAAAAATCGGTCCGATCGATATGAGGGGCCTGTTGTCGAATGGAACGACGAGTAAATACCACATCAAGCGGCAATAAGATATCAGAGTAGCACATACCATTTCCTTATCGAAATAAACCTGGACCATACTTTGCACAGTGTCTCCGATATGGACTAACTCAAAGAACTGCAACAAAGGCGCTACACTTTTGTTGTCCTCGTGGTCACCCGGTTTATATGTCTTCATTTGTTCTGTCGCAATCTTAAACCCAGGTGCAATATGCCTATCACTCAATGCCTGGAGAAGTAGAATAAAGACTTCCTCGATTGTTTCCTTGACACGGAAACCCATTCGACCAGGGTACTCTTGAAAAGTCTCGACTCGTTTGAGGGCCTCACGGTCTGTTTGGATCAGCTCAAGCGCAACGTCTAGAGAAATAAGAAGCTGGAGGGACTCGAATGTTTGAGAAGGGGGCAGGGGTGTAGTCGAACGTGACGTTGGCCGAGAAGATGAAGTTGATCCCGCGGGAAGATTGTTGACAGATAGTGACGAGGTATTTCTTGAAACGCTCGATGGCACAGAAAGTTCTGACAACACAGCGAAGATGCTCAGTTCATGTTTCATTCAGGTCTTAAAAACGTAAAGAGGTAGACTCACGGGTGGCCGGCTTTGTATTCTTTTCCGATTGGTGTTCGTCCTCATCATCACCCAATTCGAAAACAATTCCGTGATCGACCTTTCCCGATCCTTTCAGAGGTGTCACTGCGCCCGACCCCGTCCATTTATGCGGATTCAGCATCGAAAGCCCGCTTACAGCCGCTGAGGAACCAGCAACCACGTACGATGCCGTTTTTGGGATGATCGTCACCGGAAGAAGTAGAACGTCTCGGAAGCCGGCAAGAACGTTTCGCTTCACTTGGGCAGGATTTTCAGACGTAAGGAAAGTTGTTGGTGCACGAGAGTCTTTAATTGTTAAGGTGGCTGAGGAATCGATTTTTAGCTTGAAGGATATCACATATAGCATCAGCTTTAACATGGTCGTAGCTTGAACACAAGGGAGCAAAAATGGGCTTACCTTGTCATCCCAGTCTTTGCATATCACCTCCATAGATTCCTTGATATAGTCCATTTCTTCGTCCAGGTATTCGTCCATGTTGAACTCAAACATTGAGAATCTATATGAATGAAGACCATATGATCTTCAGCTTAGAATCTCACGACAGCGACTGACATTGAAAGAGTAAAGAAAGGATACTGACATCATGTCTAACACTTCCTTCCTGTTGATCAGCCCGTCTTTTGAGGGATCTTCTCCCTCTAGCGTACCTGTCTTGAGAATGACATCCACCATCTTTTCTACCATCGCAAACACTCCTGCCGAAGCCCTGAGAAACAAGCCTTTTCCTGTAGACGCGCCGATGTCTCTCGCGCGCTGAAGAAGTGGTTGGATGTACTGCTCTCCAATAACTTCGCCAAGGATCCGGTCGATGAAAGTGTGTAACACCTTGGATGGAGGAGGGAATACTCTGGTCGCTTGAGACCCAGACTGGGCAATTATACTTGTTAGGTGTGCGATGAAAGGCTCCATCGGCGTAAAGTCTAGCCTCGGCACGGGTGATTCGGGGGGACCTATGATGTTTTTGGACGGATCCCACTTTCCACCACCTCCTTCGTAGAAGATAGCCATGCGCTCCATCCAAACTCTACCGAGTTCCCATTCTTCTACTCGAACGGATCTTCCTCGACCTGAATCCGTACCCCGTCCGTTGACTTCCCACCAGACTTCCCAACCTGCTTTCGCCCATTCCTTCATCTCGGTCTCGTCGTCTCTCTCATCAGCGCCTTCGAATTCGGCGAGGCAGGCCGCATCAAACCTGTCGGCAGCTGCTAGAATAAGATACCTGACGGGTTCCCATTGACTGATTGGCTGAATTTGAGAGGACAGAAACTGCAGGAGAGTAAGAAGCACCTTGGACTGAACTTCCGAGCTTGGTCCAGACGGACTATCGGCTGAGGAACTGAACAAGAGAGAGAGGATATGGGAAGGGGCAGGAGAAGATGATGATAACAGGAGAGGGGACAATATCGAGAGTTGTTTTGTATGATGAATTTTGTAAATCGCCTTCCAGGGGATCTTACGTTCGGGGGCCTGAGAAGAAGAAGGAAGTGAGGAAGAAGTGAGAGGTTGGGAAGAAGAACTGGGCTTGGCCGGCGAAAATGCGAAGAACCCAGTGGTTCGTCCTCCGGTCTGGCTTGCCCTACTAGGAAGCGGAGCAGAAAAGCTGTCAAAATCCATCGAGTCCATTTTTTCTGATGCTTCGGAGGGATCGACCGGAATGGGAACGTCCACAAAGTCTCCAAACTCATCTTCGGTCTCGACGGCGGCTTTTGCCGAACCAGCTGAGAAAGAGATGGACTGCTGAGTTGGACGCGACTTGGGAAGAGGTGACAGCAAAGAGGCCTCCTTCGAAGTCTTTTTGGTTGGTGTAGATGGAACTAGAGTATTGGTTCGGATATATATGTACGACTGTGAGCATGCGAGTGATGACTTCATGATGTTGTTTGAATGAGACTTACCTTGGTGAGATTGAGACGTAGTATTCACAGACTCTGTTGGTATGTCCTTTAATTCAAGATCCAGACATCTTGTTCGCCATGTTTCATCTTCACTGACTAATCTGCCGAAAGCTCTTGAGGTACGAGCAAGTTTTGGGAGCTCGTAGACTGGTAAGAAGGAGATGACGACTTGATGAAGAGTTTCTGGGAGAGGACCTATCCAAGCACCCAGTTGAGGCGGTGGCAGCCTAGTGGCTACCGGATGAGATTGATGGGATGTCGCGTGAGGGAAAAGAGAGGAAGCGACGATCGAAGAGGCTCTGTCCCCTGGCTTTGATGGCTTGAGAGGAGCCCAACGATCCATGCTGTGGCGATAGGATGGATGATGACGACGACGACGACGATGATGATGGATAACAAATAGATGTTGAAAGTGAACTCGAACGACCAACTCTTTGTTTTCGACTCTGAACGATGACCACCAAATTTGTCCTTCTCTATTTTGTCGTCATACTAACATGATCTCTTTACTATATGTGTGTATGCTGATAATGAACTGATGACCATCACCAATCAGACTGATTGTACTGTGTGACTTACCACCGGGCTGAGCCTGTGTTGATGGCACTCACCGGGTTCCTCGTTAGGTTTTGGTTCCTCCTTTACTAACGTTCCTCCTCACCCTGCTGCTGAGGTTCCTTCTGCTTGGTGCACTTAACCCTCGCCGCTGTTGTTGTTGTTGTCGTTCTGATCCATATATGTCCTGGACCCTGGGAAAGAGAAAAGATCTTAAGAAGAGACAGGCTTTCTTCTTGCTCTGCGTCTTCTTTCAACCAACATTCATACCTCAACATGTTCTCTCAAGTCCTCCCAACTATTATCAGCTCAATCATTCGTTCCTTCCGATCGTTGTCCAGTCCAGGTTCACGTCTATTGCCATCGAACCCTGCTATCTCTCTATCTGTCGACAGCCATTCTCAATGGATCCCACAATTAATCAGCTTTCATCTCATTCCATTCTTCGATTTGGCCTTGACGGCCATTGTGTTTTTGTACCTGGTCGATAACCAGTATGTCTTCAGCCTTTTCAAGTTGCACTGTATTTCTCTTTTCCTGAGAGACCTGGAAGTCGGGCGATATGATCAGTGAGGCTAAATACAAATGATGACTTGCCACTTTCTCTCAGGACGCATGCAAAAATCAGCCGCTGGGTGGATACCTTAACGGGACACAAGTACAACTGCTCTGTTGATATCGAGCAAGATTCGCTGTGTGTCACAAACGAGAAAGAATTGCCTATGTATATGACATCTTTGAATGCCACGAGCACAGCGCGAATGTCGGGGAAAGAGCAGGCCGTCTTGACTGGGTTGATTGCGGGATGCCTTCTTAGTATGATATTTCAGTAAGTTCTTCCTTCAGATCTCATGTGGTTGCGCAAGCTCTCATGGTCAAAATCAGCTCTAATACTTC
>MVAI01000266.1:0-21227 GCA_014825565.1 Phaffia tasmanica | reverse complement strand
GTAATACAGAAATATCCTTTATTTTTAAATCGCCTTGAGCATCAACTGCATCTATCAGCATCCTTTTTGCACTTCAACAAGTGACCCCCTTTTTCTTGAAATAGAAAAGACCGCTGTATTTTTAATACAAGAAAATGAAAAAAAGAGAAAGCAGCGTTTTCCTTTTCGTTTTCTTCGTTCTTTTACGTTTCATTCCTACTCTGTTTGGTTTGGTTTGTTAATTATCGGCATGAACTGCAATTTATCTAGCATGTGTGTGCATGCGACAGAGATCAGAAAGAAAGAAAGAAAGAAAGAAATTGAGGGGAAAGGGAGGCAGAGACAAAACGAAACAAAAAAGAAAAAGGTTAAATCATCATTCAATCGTTGATAAATTGCCTTTTTTTTCTTTCTTCTCCTTCTTTTCTTTTCTTTCTGTTCGAAGAAGAAAATAAACTACGACATCTCCGTATCCTTCTCTCCGGTCTTCGCCTTTCTCACTGCCTCTCTGTCTTTCCTATCTTTCGCCTTAAGTTTGGCTGAATCGATGGCAGTGTTCAGACTGCCTGCTTTGGCTAGTCCTAGGAGGAGTTGGTGAGCGAATGAGATATGATTATGTTTTCGAAGCTTTCATCATTGACGTGATTTTTTTTTAATTCAGAGACAGGGACCTCGTCAATCAGAGAGCGATCAAAGAAAGAAAGAAAGAAACAAAAGGACGAGAGAAGAGAAGAGGAAAGCGGGGGGTAGGATGGACAGATGGGAAGACTTACAGAGTTCTCAAACGCCCATCGCTTTCTCTTCTGTTCTTCCTCCTCGATCTTTTCCTTAACCTGACCGATCAGATACTCTTGGTCGGCCTTCTCTGCCTCTTTCAGTTCTTTTCTTAGTTCACTCATCGGATCCTTGACGACCGCCAGGAGCGAGAATTCGAGAGCGCCCATAGGGTAGCTAGAGATCCGTTCTTGGATGACTTCACGCGCTCTTCCTATCCAATCTTGATTGTCTTTCGTTGGTATAGGCCCGTGTGATCGAGGGTGAGATTGGAGACCGTCAAGTTCATAGAGCGTGCCTAGAGAAGGAAGGTAAGAGATGAAATGGTAGGCATCTGAAGGCTCGGAAGGAATGGAAGAGTCGATAGAGAATGGATCGGATCTGGCGAATGAGTTGTGGACTTCTCGAATCTTTTCGAGCAGACAGATATCATAGAAGAAAGAAAAAAAGTTCAGCATTGAGAGCCTTTTTCCTGAGAGGAGCAAGAAGGAAGACTGACTTTATCCGAATTGGAGATCGTATATCCTAACGTCTGTTATTACCAGATACATCACTTTTCACAACATCAGTATCGATACACGAAACAAAAAAGAAGAAAACGAGAAGGTTTGCCGGTACGAAACAATAACAAAAAACGCACGCTTGGGTCCATTCCATGTCCAAACTCTTTCAAGTTATCCAATTCAGGTCCAAGTTCAATCTTGTCGTCCTCAGTTTGTCCACCTAAAGGAAGGTTGAATACCGAGTTCAATATGGCGAGTGTGGCGCACGCGCTATTGCATTTTGAAGAACAAACGATCAGTTCTTTCTGTTTGAGAAATACCAGCGATCAACAGATCAAAGAACGAAGGATAAGAAGAACGAGACGAGACGAAACTTGTCAATGACTTGATGAGCGAAGAAGCCTGGGAAATCCGGATCCTACATGAGAGCGTCGATGTCAAGTTTAGACATGCATAGCAGCTTCTGTTAGTTCATTCTTCAAGTGATAATCTAAGGAGAAGAATAAAGTCTCACAGGCGATCCTGCTTTCTTAGACTCTTCGATTCCTCCAACATACTATGGTTTATCATACACAGAAAGAACACCAGCCATGATATCAATACTGACGTTCAGCCAGCCAGCCCATTGAAGAGTTTCTCCCATTCTTCGATCCTGTGAATGATCCAAAAGGAGGAAACCAAACAGACCTTGAAGAGAAAGATAAATGCTTTGATCTCTCCGACGTTCTTGAGCGCCTCATCTTCCAAAGACCAGAGATCCTCGACTTGAAGACCTTTGACCCCTAGTTCGGTCAAGAGCGCGGTGAAGACCGATGGGTCCCTTTTGACAGATGGTTGATCAGTTCTACGGTCCTTCTCAAAAACAAACAAAAAGCAGAATGAGATGTCACATACGACTCTGTAAGTGACCATCCTGCGTTATCCTCTGCCATTGTAAGTATAAGTATAAAAGATGAGAGCACAAAGAAAGAGGATGTTGGAGAAATGAAAGCAAGGCAAAGGAAACAAGATGAGAGAACACGATGTGCGTAATGGATGTGAACGGTGGTCGTAGCCAGATCGTGATAGGGTTACATTTTTCATTTTGGTTACAATCCATGTCAGTCTTGCTCCAGGCTTACGTAACTCCCACCACTATAAATTCTCAGCTTTTTTTTTTCTATGTTCCTCTCTTCTCTCCTTCAAGACATTCGTTGGCTCAGGTAGGTCTCTTCGTCTTTGCACTTGAATCTTCATCTGTTCTGTCTCCAATCCAATCCAAACACACTATAACATGTTGAGCCTAAACACCAAAATGATTTAATGAGCATGATGCCCGTGACACGGCAAAATGATCTGAAATTTTTACGTCTGAATCTTTTCCCTACCCCCTCTTTCTATTCCTCTATTGTCTTCCTTTCTTGTCTTAGATTCCATCTTGTTTTGATGACGAACAGTTGAACTGACTCTTCTGATTGTTTTCTGTTTATCTGGTAGATCAATTCTGGTTTTAGACATATGTGTATAGCGATTCAATGATTTGAATATCCTAAATGAATTTGAGCCTTTGTATATACTGGCTTAGGAAGAGAAAACAGACAACAGACTACAGAAAACAGAAATGCTCATCGTCAACTCTCAAAGAGGCAGCCATCAGAAAGAGAAATGAACGTCATCTTGAATGGTTGTTGGTAAATTTACGCTGATCAAGACGATGTTTCTCTTCGCCTTTTGTATTCTCAAGGTCCGTAATGATCATGGCCAAAGACAATACGGAAGGATAGGAGCAAATTATAACAACCTTGTTGACTGACCAAGTAGCTTCCCCATTCTAGTCTCTCATCCTTTTGATAAAACCAATACGATCTTCTCCTTCTTACGAATGATCTCCTTTATCCAACTCAAAAGCCTTGCACTCTACCTAGAAATTCAAACCCAGCGTCGTACTCTGTAGTAAGTCCGGCTAAGAGAGCCCAGGATGATGACGTAAGCGAGATTGACCGGCAAGATCCGCCGAGCGACGTGCTCGTGTTGTCTCTTCTCTCGACCTCTATTTAACCTCCCACCCTCATCGTTGAAGCCATACGCACCACCACCATCATCAGTTCCACAACATCTATTCACCATGATTAGGAAGCCTTCGTTGATTTCACCCAAACAGCTACTAGCGTTGTCCGGAAAGAAAGTAGTCCCTTTGGACTCAAGTTGGCACAGTACGATAATCCTCTTGCCATCTTATCCTCCTTCTGCCTCGAGTCGTTTAAACTCTGTTTTGATCTTACAGTGCCCAATTCATCCGAGAATGCTCTCCAGAACTTTCAAAAAGAGCGAATTCCTAAAGCCAGGTTCTTTGATCTTGATCGAGTTGCATCCACTCATGATCTCGGACTTGCGCATATGCTGCCCACTCCAGAGATCTTTGCCAAAGCAGCTAGTGGGTTGCCTTTCTTTGTTCAACAAAGAACACTTTTACAAAGAGATTGCAGGCCAGTCCTTTTTCGCTGAAATCGTATCTTCTCACTCATTTCATCAGGCCAACTAGCGGTTGAGCCTTCATCTCACGTCGTCCTGTACGACACTCATGGCTTATTTTCGGCTTCCAGAGCGGCCTTCACGTTCTGGGCGATGGGACACCCAGGCGAGGTTAGCATCCTCAACGGAGGGCTTCCCAGCTGGAAAGCCGAAGGCCTTGATGTAGAGACCGGACCTCCAGCCTCTTTTTCGGTAAGCATGTTCTCTTTTGGACCTCTCTAGAAACAAGAGAGATTAGTGTACTAATCGAACATCAACATGCCTCTTCTCAAGCCTACCGAGTATCCTATCCCTGAGAACGTTGTTAACAGGGCGACAGTCCCCTATTCGGATGTCCTGTCCAACTGTTCGTCTGAAGTCTCGCTCATTCTAGATGCTCGGCCTAGAGCTCGATGGACTGGTGAGGCTCCAGAACCGAGACCAGGATTGGAGAGTGGACACATGCCGGGTAGCGTAAGCTTGCCGTTTGGAGAATTGATCAAGGATGGAAAGTTGATTGATGACGAGGCGGTCAGTCTGTCCATGTCAACATAACATCGATTTATCTCCAATCAAGAGACCCATACTGATATCGAACGATGAACATCTTGGTTATATTTGAAACAGATCACAAAGAAGCTCAGAGAGATCTTGGGTGACCGAGCCGATGCCATCCTAGAGGGCAAGCAAGACGTGATTGCCTCTTGCGGATCCGGAATGACAGCTGTCAGTTTTTCTTTTCTCTCTGACTTCTTTCTCTCCATGCATTTAGCTCACACCGTTCTTTCTTAAACGACAGGCGACAATTTGGTTAGCTCTTCAAAGGCTCAACGTATCCTCCTCGATCTATGACGAGAGTTGGACAGGCTGGGCCTCTCGACCTGAGACCAGTCCGATCGTCAAAGGTGAAAAATGAAAGCAGATTCCTAATACCTTACCCATCTCCATCTAGCTTTGTCTTTGAGAAGCTACATTCGAACATCTGGACAATGGCTGTATTTGGGCGTATTGGGACATTGGACCCTGCTAGCAATGAAGAGGGAGGAAGGGATCTCTCGGGATTGCGTTTTTTTTAACTAGATACTTTGTTGATTAGGTCACATCAGACCGTACTTTTCTGATAAATCTTTGCTCGTTATGTATATCCTTGATTCTCTTTACTCTCCTTTTCTTCTTCTTTCTTTTCGCGTTCCCTGAAAAGGTGATATTTTGATAACCAGGAGAAGAAGTAGCCGAGGAACACGTGATATATGAAAGTGTAAATTCTTATTGCTATAATACATATTCTCCTTGTACATGTTGGAACAATTCGTGATCGATCTCAATCTTTACTCTCCTCTCCGCTCCCGTCCCCGTTCACAACGTCTCCCCGGAAACTCCCACTCTCTCTCCATTGTCCCCGCCGAACACCGGTAGTGGACAAATCTTTATCGCTCAGCCGAGGTGTATCAACGTCCCCCTCGGCTCCATTGTCAAACTCATCCAGTCTCCTTCCGAGGACCAAGCTTTTGGGGGTTTCCATCAAAGACTGAGATTCAGAACTGGCTTGAAACTGGGATCGGGATTGAGATTCAGTAGACCGTCCGTCAGATGAATATGACTGATCTGATGGATCTCCTTTCCCATCCGATGAGCCATCATCTATGGGTCCAACCCTGTCGTTCGATGCACCGGCGACAGCTGAAGGATGATCCGGGTTGGAGTCCGAGTCAAGGAGAGAAAGGTGACTGGTGTGTCTGGAGGGTGTAGCCGAGCCTATGTAGTCCGACGTGGATCCAACGGAGCCCGGGTCACCGCGCGTACGAGCCAAGCCATGGATCGTGCTCGAGTTTGAACGTAACGAGTCCACCGGGGAGAACACCAATCTCCCTGGTGTTGCCTCCATCGGTATCGTGTCGTCATTGCTGTCGATATGGTTCTTTACAGAAGGAGATTCCGGGTCTAAGATGGCTTGGCGGGCGTTTCGAATCGTCAGAGTGGCCGTTTTGGGAGAGATGGCCGATGATTTTCTCGAGAGGCCAAAGGGTTGAACGGACGAGATCGAAGAAGACGACGAGGATGATACCGGGCGTGGCGATGGTTGGTTCGGACGAGACCGAAGAGGGGAGGGGCCCACGGAAGGACCAACACCACCGCCGTCATGGTTTCTGCTACCTATCCAACCTCTTCTCTTTCCACTTTCCTCATCCCCCGGCGATCCTCTCATCCCCAGACCGGTCACACCCGCCTGTTTGACAGGCGTCGATAAGGTTGTGTACGCCGTAGAAGAGTACGGACCACCATTAGGCACACCACCACCACCACCACCAGCGGCGGCAGTACGCGAACCTCCAGAAAGCGTTTGAGATCTGGAGGCTTGGCCCACCGCTCGAAGGAGGCTCTCGAGACTTTCTCGGAGTCCATGAGTGTCTTCCAGTTGTGAACTCGCTGGCGTAGGCTCCGTCACTGTTTCAGGACCAGCCACGATCGCCGGGTCGGCTTGGGTCATCAACTGTTCAAATTCAACATCGGTAAGAAGAAGAAGAAGAAGAAGAAGAAGAAAGCGATAGAAAACAGTGTTTTTGTTTGTTTGAGAATTTGCTGTTTGTCTAAATAAGGAAGGAGGAGTGGAAAAAAAAAGAAAAAAAAAAGAAGATGCGCACGATGAGAGCCATTTGTTGCAACCTCGCCAACTGTTGCTGACTTGGCGGCGTCCTCTTCCCAACCTCCTCCGGGGAAACCAACAGTTCCACCGTTCTCGGAACCAACGATCTCAAGATGGAGAGTAAGAATAAAGTGAGAAGATGTTGCCTGACATCGATCGGTTGAGTCTCAAACACCTTCGAGGACAAACCGGCGGAAAGGCCGGAAGATGTCGTCGGCAGGGTCGAGGCATAGAACGAGCCCTTTCTTAGCACAGGCACCGATGAAGCAGACGTTGAAGATGCAAGACCAAGACCAAATGTTGTAGAGCCAGCACTAAGGGCACCAGCAGCCGAGCCAACGGAGGCAGCAGTTCGTCTTGATCGAGAGGGATGACTCGTGAGCGAGGGACGAGCAGAGTGGGCATTGAGGATTAGTGGGTCAGAACCCAATGGGAGAAAGATTCCTTCGATCAAAGGAACGATAGCACTCCAGAAGAACACCCAGAGCTCAACCAGTCGACCTATAAGCTTGCCGTCCGTCACGCCTTGTAATTTCTAGAACCGACACCCAATACAATCGGATTCAGTATGATAGAGAACTACTCCCTTCCCCTTCTGCCATCTGCAGCACGAAGAAGAAGAATGTTCCATCACTCACAGCTTGCAACGTCAACATTCCACTTCCCAATATATCCTTCAGATCAGTGATGAGTGAAGGAATCGCCCTGGAAGGGTATCGAGTAAACGTAGATTGAATATGAGCCTTGACCAGCGAGTTCAGTGACTCTAATGACGTGCTCAGGGGTGATCCGTTGAATAAAGGCAAGACGTGCAAGAACAAGCTTGATAGAGCGGACGTAGCTGTATATAACGCATCATGTTATCCGATCAGCGAACAATCGTTTCCATCAAATCCACAGGATAACCGAGAAAAAGAGAAAGAGAGAGAGAGAGAGAGAGAGAGAGGCCAAGTACGAACGATGGGATGGATGAGGATACGGTTGTTCTCTCCCGATACTCGGATCCGGTGTCGGATGAGGATTTCCAAAGCTAGGCGCTGAAGGCAAGATCGGTGGTTTCTCAAACGAGTTGAATATCGTCTTTGCGTCGTACGGTAACAAGGCTGCCTTGCTTATCCCATGTGCATGATGATGGTGGTGGTGGTGATGGTGACCGCTACTACTGCTATTATTATTATTATTATTATTGTATGTTGAAGCAGCAGAAGAAAGAACAGAGGGTGTGATCGATCGTTTGTGAACCAACGAAGGCCTCGGGGATTCCGGCGGCTCTCTTCGAGTGAACGAGTTTGTCGATTGTAGAAGGGGTGAAGAAGGTCCAGCATGAGATCGAACCGACGTCGGAGATCCTGGCGTAGGACCGGATGCCGGCACCGGTTGCTGCTGTTGTTGTTGTAGCTGTTGCTGTGATGGAGGCTGAAACCAATTCCTAATAGCATTGGAAGAAGTCAAAGCACTGGCTTTTGAAGCACCCCCACCTCCTGCTCCTGCTCCTACCCCTGTCGTCGCTGCTGATACAGCACCGTTCGCACTCAACGAAGCGAACGATCTCTCTCTCGCCAACTTTTTCAGTCCATTCGGATCAACAGACCGTCCGCTTTCGAAACTACCTCTGCCTACGGGAGATTCCGAAGGGATCAGTGACCGACCTGGTCCGGACGGACGACGTTGATCTATCGGCGTCGTCGGTGGTGGGGAGTCTGGTCGGAAGAGTGAGTTTGACCGAGACCGACTGGGCGTTGAGGGTGCAGGAAAAGGAGGAATCGTGAAAGCTGTTTCGTGAGGGAGAAAACGGGGACGAGGAAGAAGAAGAAGAACGTGTACACAGCAAGGATGAAGCCTATAAGTAGAGCCAGGTTTCTTTATCACAAGTTGGCGACGGTGAAGGGTATAATGATTGGATTGAATTGAGACAATGAAGCCGAGAGGAATGTTTTCTCTGATGGTTCACGTAACAGAACGAAACAAGACGTCATTCTGTTTTTGTCTTTCCACGCATTTTCTTTGAATGATCCTACAGAAATCCAAATACTTCATGATGGTTCGAGTGCACATGCGATCAAGAACGAGATATAGAGCCAGATAGGAAAGCAAATAAGAAGAAATAAAGTAGAACAGGAGAGGTCGAAAGATGAACGCAAAGAGATAGATGTATAGAGAAACAAAAAGGGGGACAAAATCATACAGCATACGATGGGCACACACACACACATATATATATGGCGCTAGCCATCGGAAGGAGAACAGTTAAGAGAAATTAAAGTGTGTATAAGAAAGCTCACGAAAAAAAGGAGAAAGGCAGAGAAGGGAGAAAACCCAGTAAAGGTAGACCAAAAGGAAAGGAAAAAGAAGAGAAGGAATGAATGAATGAGAGTCAAGATATAAAAACTAGGTAAACAAAAGAAAGAAAAATATATAGATATATTTACAACCAAGACAAGCTCTACCATACTCCTATACACCCACCCACGCATTCACACACACACACACACACACACACACACACACACATCAGATCAAGCAATCACTCCGTTAAATGGCCAGAGCTTTCCTCCGACCTTTTTCGCTCCCGTTAGAACGATCGGTAAGAATGAGAAAAAGTAGTAGCAAGGAACGACGACGAGAAGGGAAAGCCAGAACCAGATCATTCGGTCCTGCTTGACCTTCCGCCTCGAAGCGGTCCGATGGCCGTACGCCTTGATGTGGTCTACGGAAGAGGCCGCTTTGAGTTCATAACCAACCTGATGGCGAGAAGACAACGTCGACGTCGATGGGCCGGCCAACTGAGTTGTACTCGCGCTCGAGGACTTTCCGCCCTTGACATCGATCGAAGCCGGGCCTTCCTCCGAGGGCTGATACGCTGGTGGGGGTGCCGAACCTGAAGACATCTCTCTCAACCAGGCGGAGATCGCGTAGGGCAGCCAAGGGTAAGCGGCAGTGTAGTGGTCCCATGCGTGTTGCTGATCGCCCGTCGAAGACTCCGCCTTGTCGTCTGTTTTTCCTCGACCAGCGGTCTTTTCCCATCCACGGAGCGCAGGAAAGTGGGCGGGCAGAGGCGAAGTCGGGAAGAAGTTTGCCGGGAAGGCCAACGTCGACGAAAGATCTGCCAGATGAGCAACCGAAGGTAGATGAGGGAACTTTTGTTGAGGCAGATTCAAATTTGCCAGGTTTGGCAGATTTGGGAACTTTCGTTTCACCCAAGATTCCATGAATGGCACCTTCAACGGCGGCCGGGCTTTGGCTATCGACGGATCGACCCCGATCGGGTTGGCAGAGTCCTGTTCGTCTCCGGTTAATTCATCGGAATCCGGGGAACTGTCAGCTCCGACTGCCGCTGCTGCTGCCGCTGCGGCTGCTGCTACCTCATCCGACCCGATGGCGGCGAGTCGATGTCGATGTCGTCGAACAAAGCCACTCTCGTCTGAACTTTCATTCCCGGTAGACGGGTTATCATCATCCAGATGCCCAGACTTGTATTCCTCTTCGTCATCCGATCCATCGACCGAGGTTGAGTGGTCTTGGTCGACCGACCATTGTTCACTGGCTCTCGTTAACAAATCGACGACGTCGGTCTGATCTCGTTCTCTTGCAATGTCCACCGGTCGTTTGCCCTCGGCGGTGACGATATCCATATCGGCGCCCGCCTCGAGCAACAATCTGGAACAAGCGATCCGAGCGGACAACGCGCCTAGGGCTAAAGGAGTATACCCGTTCTTATCCCGGACATCCAAATCAGACCCAAGGGCGATGAGTCTGGCAACAAGCCTGTGGAAACCAAGAAGGACGGCCAGGTGAAGAAGCGAGTGTCCGTGTCTGTTTTGGAAAGAGATCGAGTTGACGTTCCTGGCACTGTCTATCTCGGGGGACAGGTCAAGATCGATCAGGTCGAGGAATTTCAGAACGGTGTCTTGGAAGTTACCTCCTCCAACAGCGTTCGCCGCTGCTTCCCAACGAGTCGTGATGTTCTCCGACGTGGAAGCGTCCCGAGCATGCCGAGTCGTCGTCGAGGAGGAACCGGCGTGTTGCTGACCGTTACCGTTGCCGGAGTTGTGGGTTTGAGAGGATTCAGAACCAGCCGAGGGTGCCTGTCCGACGATCCGCAGGGCGACGTTCTTGGCATCTTCAATCCGACCAGTCATTTTGAGTCCTACGACCTGAAGAGCTAGCTCCATTCTTTTCGATAGAGACGATATCGAATGAACACGGACAAAGAAGATACATCCCGAAAGCGTCAGTCTCAAGAGCACTGCGGCAGTAAGAGAGAAGACTGAGAGAAAAAAGGAAAAGAAAAGAAAAGAAAAGAAAAGAAAACTCACAAAGCCCGGTCAGAAGTATCTAGATAGGTGAACAACTGAAGACTCATCTGACTGCCCCGTTCGTCCACTTCGTTTTCTGAATCCTTTCTAAATCTGACGACAACCGGCCCTGGGGCCGCACTCGGCGGTAACAGACAAACCATGGCTGACTCTCCCCAGAGCGTCGTTTTGGAGGAAGCGGTATCACCAAACATGCAAGTCAGACCGTGCACAAAGTTTGCGCCCAGGATGGTCACCTCGATCCCTCCATGCATCGGGCCTTCGCCAGGGATGAGCCGAGTGATCATCGGTATCGGCGGAGGCGGTGGTGACATTAAAGGAAGCGAAGATGTCGAATATGGTTGTCCGAGTGATAGACTCGATTCGAGGTGTTGCAATTGTTGTTGCTGCTGTTGTTGTTGTTGTTGTTGTTGCAGAGAGAACACGGAAGAAGTTCCGGCAGCGGTGGCCGGGGTAGAAGAGGAAGATGAACGGATGTCTGGCCAGAACGGGTTGGGAATCAACGAGTTTAGTCGACCGTGACTGGACACTGAATCTGACGGTCTAGACTCGTCAAGTCCGACCGGACCGGTGTAGAGTGTTGGTGAAGGCTGATCGATCGGATGGGCTGATGGGTTTGGTTGGCCTGGTGGTGAGGGTGGCAGGGTAAACATTGATTCGAACGACAACTGTTCTTCCTCTGTCGGTGTCGACCAGCCAGCGACCGGCTCGATATTCAACCCTAGACCACCGTCAGCCGCCAAGGGAGGGGCGACCGGCCCATCATAGTCAACCAAAGAATCAAATGCGGCTTCAACCGACATGTCGTGGATGTCGTCGTGCCTGCCATCCGGCTTGGCTGTCTGGAAAGAAGTGGTATACCGATCGAACTCGTCTTCGACGTTCATCGGGTCTACTTCTGATCGGCCGACCTCTGCCTGCCGGACCATGGCACCTACGAGCTCTCCCGGATCGAGCGGGGCGGACTCGCCGAACATTGACACCGGCGGGGTCGCCTCCGAAGACGAAGCCTCGGTCGTGCTTGTTCCGGAGAAAGCCTGGTTGTCCGAGTAGACGCTTCCGATTCTTAAGTCTCCCAATCCCGAGACATCGACCGGCGACTGGGCGGACGATGACAATGCGCCAGGCCTACCGATCGGAGTCATCGAGAGCTGTTGGCTCGCGGTGGTTCGTGGTGTCCCGTAGACGGAGCTTCCGGCAGATGAAGGCGAAGGTCGTCTATCGTAAGGCGTGGCGGACTTTCTTCGGTGATGGTGCTGATGGCTGTGATGGCCGATTGACTGAGGGTCGTCTTCGTCCCCGTCGACAGAGGTCGAGGCCGAGATGGAATCTCGCTTGTTGGGTTTTGATGGTCGACGAACACCTCTGATTGACGCGTTGGATGTTGGGTTTGATGGCATGATCATCGCTTTTGGCATTCTGTTCGTTCTGTTCGCGCCGGGCTCGACGTTCGAGTTGACTCCAGAGCCAGAGCCAGAGGCTGCTGCTGCTGCCGCCGCCGCTTTGGCGGCTGCTATCGACGAAGATGTTGCCTTGTGATCGTCGGTGATCATGATTGGGGGTGTCAAACCAGAGGCGACGATCTCGTTCAGGTGGTTCTTTAGGATAAATTTGATACTGAGGAGAGGCGGAGAGAGAGAGAGAGAGAGAGAGAGAGAGAGAGAGATCTGATCAGCTAACGATTTCCCCTTGTATTTAGGCAGGTAAACTCTACTCACACAAACCCGACTTTTTCTCGGTGATGTCTACAATAACAGGTAACTCTGGCCGGCAGCTGGGTTTCTCCCTGAGAAAAGTCCAAGAGGGGGGCACAGTTGAAGAGGACGATCTTTTGCCGTTCGTCCTGAGAGTTTGTCCCGTTTGGAGACCTGTTGGCGGGCGTAGTCGAGGTGGAGTCTAGCTCAGAGTCTGAGAGTGTTGGCCGGACTCTGGCAGCCAGTTTCCGTTGTGATCGTTTGACCTGATGTTTCAAGCAGGAGGGGATGAGTCAACATCTAGTGTAGGAGAAGGGAAGGGCAAGCTGAGAACACAGAGAGAAAAAAGAAAAAAAAAAAAGAAAAAAAAGAACGCACTTCTCGGGCTCGACAGTTCTGACAGGCAAATACTCTGAGACCTAGACCTTTTCCGTTTGGCCCTCCATTGTCGGCTCCCTCGGTAGCACAGTATACCTCGGTATCGAGATGAAGGACCTGTTCTTCCTTTGGGTCAACATCCCTCATCCCTTCTGCATCCTTCTTGGACCGTCGCTTGGTGGCCACACCTTTTTGTAGTTTTAGATGAGAGTACGTGGAGAGAAAGCCCAGGGTGGCTTGGTTCGCTTGTGGATTAGTTGTTTGCGAATCCGAGAGTGGGAAGGATACGGAGATGTTGAGCTTCACTTGGGTTTCTACTCTGGATTTTGCTCCGCACAAAGGGATCCCAGATATCTGGAGTGGCAGGTTTCTTGCTCCATTTGGACCGACATCGACGAGGGTCCGTCTTGTTTCTGGGTCGACCCGGATGCTGGGTAGATTTTTGTCGGTCAGAGTGGTGGGTAGAGATGATGAGCCCTGGTGGGGCACGTTCTGCCGAAAAGATGAGGAGTTCTGGCTTGGTATTTGGGATGAAGTGGAAAGAGCGGCTTGCGAGGGTGTATGAAATGAGGAAGGATATGATTGTCTGGATTGATAGACGAGAGAGAGAGAGAGAGAGAGAGAGAGAGAGAAATCAGAGAAATGTTCATAAAAGAGAGAAATTGTGTTTCCCCCCAACCAAGGCAGAGATGAGTATATGCACGTCATCAGATTAGCGGAGACTCTAGTATGTCTCTTGCCCTATGCATATGCATTACCATCTCTCTCTCTCTCTATGTGCAAAGTCCCACCCATTGTTTCGTATTCATAATGAAGGAAACAAAGAAGAGAGACAAGCGAACACAAAGGCAAGAGCCAAGGAAGGAAGAGAAAAGAAAATGGGCAAGATACTAACCTGCTTGTAGGGCCAAGTGAAAAGTCTGGGCTGACAGCGTTTTCTCCCAGGATTCGATCCTCTTCATCAGAGCCAGATTCCCTTTTGACGAGTCCTCCTACGGCAGCAACAGATTTTCCAAGAGCCTGTTTTCCTGCTTGAATTCCGCTGACGAGTGAGAAGGCAACGTAACCATATCCGGGAGGACCGAGACGTTCGTCCATGTTTGAAGAGCTCGAAGAGGCCTGAGAAGCAGGCGAGTTTGCGTTCGTTTCTGAATCTGACGAAGAAGGCATCAAGCGGTGGGTTGAATTTGGTATTCCGAGAGGAAAGGGAGAAGCGTGAACGATAAAGGGGATGGAAGTATCCCGACTGATTTAAAGAAGAAACAACGTTGTCTTGCAAGAGTTAATAAGAAGAGAAAAAGAGAAAGAAGGAAAAAAAAAAAAAAGAGAAAAGAAGAAAAAAGAGGACAGCGAAGGAAAAAGAAACAAAGTAAGGGAATGTGTTTCTAAGGTGGAAGTTGACAGTGTTTCCCTTGGGTTGGGGTAAAAGGCCAAGATGAGTAGTCAGTCGTACGTGAGAGAAGGCCTGTGCGTTGGATAGTTGCTTCCAGGCGCCTTGTCTTGACTGTGCGCTGGGGGAGGGAGGGCAGGGGAGGGGAGGAACAGCCGCGCGAGAGCGTTCCTGATTACGAAAGCGAGTGAGTGCGCAGTAAGCCCAGGTGTATTTTATTTGTAGTCTCTGTGTATTGTAAACTATATTGTGCATTAGTTTATCCAACCTAGTCCAGCCGAACCCAGCCGAACCCAGCCGAACCCAACCGAACCGAGCCCAACCCGGATCGAAGACCGAGGGTGACCGAATTTCCTTCTCGGATCCTCTATTCTTGCTTAATTATCTCACCTTCTAACTTCCCTTTTACCCCAACAAAAGAGAGAGAGAGAGATATAAAAAAAAACTAAATAAAATAAAAAAACCAAGAGAAGCAGCAGCAGTAGTAGAAGAGGATCTACATTCTGGAATCTTATTCTTTCATCCTTCGTCTTTGGCCGTCGAGTCATCGGATATTGGAGTCTAGGTCGAAAGGAGTGTTACAGAATCACAGAAATTACCCATCAACTCGACCAACCACCCACCTACACACACACACACACACACACACACACCTATACACACACCAAATGCAACAAAACTCGTTGGATAACGCAAACCCGATCGTGCACACCGCTACTGGGTCTCTTCCAGGAAACTCGAAGAGGAACTTGAAGAACCGCACGATTCAATCTCTTTGGTCGGAAGAAGCGGGAGATTCTTTCAAGTCGTCTGCTAGTGAGGCCAAGGAAGACGAGGAGGAGAACGAAGAGGAGATTGATGAAGAAGTAGAGGATATCGATGAGGAGGAGGTCTTTGGTTCGTCTTGTGTTTTTATTATATTTTTTTATTTTTATTAAACCCTAAGCTGTCCACACACACACACACACACACACACGAGCTGATCTGAATATGTGTTTTAAAGACCTGCTGAGATCGATCACCGATCCGGAACATCCATTAACGTTGGAACAACTGGCGGTCGTTTCGAATTCACAAATCACAATGTCAAAGAACCATGTGCTCGTCGAGTTTACGCCTACGATTCCTCATTGTTCGATGGCCACTTTGATCGGTGCGTTCTATGTTTTTGTTTTTTGTTTGTGTTCATGTATGGGTGGGCGTGTCAATCTGATGGCATGTCGGTTTCTTTTTCTTTTTGATAAACGCACACGATTTTAAAAATAATAATAATGATAATAATAATAATAATAATAATAATCAGGCCTCTCCCTTCGGGTCCGGTTACTGCGATCTCTACCCGAGCGCTACAAGGTTGACATCCGGGTAAAGGAAGGAAGTCACCAATCGGAAGTTGCTGTCAACAAGCAGTTGAACGACAAGGAACGAGTGGCTGCCGCTCTGGAAAACTCTCATCTCTTGGGTGTCGTCGAGGGCTGTCTTAGTACTGCCGGGAGGAGAGGGAAGGAAGTGGTGACTGTGTGAGTGAGCGGGCCTGGTGGGGGTGAGAAGGGTTGTGTATTTGTAGTTTATGAGAGGAGGAGAAAGAAGAAGAAGAAGAAGAAAAGAGTGAACAATGATATATGTAAGAACTAAATGGATTGGGGGCTTTTCAAAAGAAATGGAATTTTTCATTTGGATATCATGTAAATGTCTCGTCCAGTGATCTTTAACGTTGATAACACTGTTGGATGAGAGAAAGCAAGGAAAAGGGTTCGGGGAGGAACGATTGATTGTATAAAGTCTAGAGTGGGGAGAGAGCAGGTATAGAGAGGGTTGGGCTGGGTTAGGCTGGGTTAGGCTAGGAAGAAATCAAAAAGAAAGAAAGAAAGAAAAAGAATAGACCGGTTAAACGGAGAGTAAAAGATGGAAAGCTATAGCGTATGGTAAATATACAAGAGAGGACACTATAAGAAGAAAGAGGAGGAACGAAACACACGCAGAGGCAATAGAGAGATAGAGAGGATGAGGGCTAACGAATGAATGGACGGATGAATGAATGAGATATGTATATTACGTGTCGAGGTGCAATAGAGCGAGGCCGTCTGTAGTGCGATAGAATGGACTGGTAGAGTGAACGAGCGATGCAGTATGGTGTACGGTGGCGTACGGCGGTGTGGTACAACATACTACGAAATGATATACTACACTATAGTACACTATACTATACAGTGATATACAGTGATATACTACATTGTAATACACTGTACTACACTACACTACACTACACTTTATTACACTGCCGATTACAACGGACGACACAAAAGAGCTCGATAGTTTTCCTTATAGGCTAGAAGAGAAGAGAAGAGAAGGGAAGGGAGAGTAATCTGTCACGTGTGATTACAACGCCCCACTCACATGCACAGCACAGCACAGCACAGCATCCGGCCAGCCTGCCCGAACCAATCAGATAACCCGACCAAGGGTCCTGCTGCGCCTCCGCCCATGCCGGCTTGACGGCGTTATTAAATTTATTTATTTTTATTTTTATTTATATTTTTATTTATTTCCTATTATTCTTCTTTACTAGGCCCTTTTTTTTCTTCCCTGTGTTCTCTGACCGGCAAGACAGACCTCGGACAAGACACTGCAAGGACAACACACTCGTTCACCCGTTCACCAGGCTTCAAGCTTTGCTTTCGAAAGAAAGAAAGAGAGAAAGAGAGAAAGAAAGAGAGAACCAGAGAAAAGAAGAAGAGAAAGTCAATCAATCGATCAATCAACAAAAGACACACACCACTGATCCTTCTTGAACGTTCCCTCAAGCTCAAGTGGTCTTTGTTCTATTCGGCCACCATCCAGCCGGTCTTGCCTTTTCCTTGGCCAATCCTTATTCCTCCCTCTCTTTCCTTTCCTTTCCTTCCTTGCCTTTCCTTCCTTGCCTTGCCTCCCTCGCCTCCCTTCGCTCCCTTCGCTCGCTATCCCCCCGGTGAAAAAAAATCTAATCGAACCACTTTTCCTTTCGGTCAAGCTTCAGTCATTCTATCGAGTTGATAGCCATATCATCTCTTTACTTTCTTTGTCTCGATCCGTCCCTACTCTCCTTTCCTTTCTTTTCCTTCCCTTCCCTTCCCTTCCCTTCCCTTTCCTTTCCAGCACCACTCTTCTTCTCTTCTCTTTATCAAAAAAACACATCTTGAACGTACACTCTTTTTGATCCCAAATAAAATAAAATAATAACAAAAATAATAACAACAACAACAACAACAACAACAACACAAGAAATCAAGAAACCAAGAAGCATACACATCCACGTACTCTTCTTCAACCTCCCTCCGACACAGCCCCGACTTGACTAGGTGAGCCCTCTTATTCGATCATCAACCATCAGTCATACCACACTACGTACACACACACACTCACTCACACTCACACTCACTCACATAGAATATATCCAGAATTCTTTCAAGCTCACCTTCCTTTTTTTTTTTCTTTCTTTCTTTCTATCTCTCCACCAGTGCTCTTCCTACCCTCCCTACCCTCCTTCTTCCTCACCTACCAATGGAATACGTCTTGGACATAGCGGACGATTACCTGTTCGACAAGGCATACGCCACCCTTCTCCCAGCCTCGCGCTTCGTGCCTTCCTTCCTCCAGTCGGCCAATCAGACAGTAGCATCCTTGCCGGCTTCTCCTTGGGTGTCCCACCTGTTGTCCCACTTTCCTCACCCACCACTCACCTCGTCCACAGCGGCCGAGCTCGCCTCGACTTCCATATGGCCTAGAGATTACATCCTTCGGCAGACGCTCTCGCTCTCCCTAATGACCATGGTTGGCATCCACCTCATGTACTTTACCGTCGCGGCCGGCTCGTACTACTTGCTCTTCAATCGAGAAATGGAAAATCATCCCAGGTTCCTCAACGGCCAAGTCGGTAAGGAAATCAGGTGCTCCCTCAAAGCGTTCCCCTGGTTGACCGCGATGACCGTTCCCTGGTTCGTCGGCGAGGTCAGAGGCCATGGAAAGTATTACGATCGGATAGACGAGTACGGTTGGACATATGCCCTGGCGTCTATCCCAATGTTCTTGCTCTTCACCGATTACTGTATCTATTGGTAAGTTCTATCATGTGCCTCTCGTTCTCGTTCTTGTTCCTTCGTTCGTTGCCTCTTACCTAGACCGTTTATCTCTTAGGGTTCACCGACTAGAGCATCACCCATCCATCTACAAGCATCTCCACAAGCTTCACCACAAATGGATCAGTATGTTCCATTCATTTATTTTAATTTATATATATATATATATATAAATTCAATCTCTCTCTCTCTCTCTCTCTCTCTCTCTCTTCCTCTTCCTTCTCGGTCTTTCTTGTCAGCCCAAATCTAATCATCGGGCTATTCTGTTAACAACAGTCCCCACTCCATTCGCATCCCATGCGTTCCACCCGATCGACGGATACCTTCAGTCTCTTCCTTACCACATCTTTCCCATGATCTTTCCTCTTCACAAGAAACGTAAGCCTGCTTCCTCTTCTTGCTCTGACCAGATCTCTTGTCATTATTATTGCTAAATTTGATATAACTGACTATTGCGCCGATTAAAAAAAAAAACAAAAACTGAACTTTACAGTCTACTTGATCTTGTTCTCGTTCGTCAACCTTTGGAGTATCCTTGTGAGTCTCCTTCTCTATTACACACCATCCTCAACACACCATCGTATGCTGACCCGGAGTGTTTCTCTATCCCTCGCGTTCTTCATCTTTCCGTCCTGTTCCTCAGATCCACGACTCGGATATGATCACCGGCCACCCACTCGAAAAAATCATCAACGGACCCGCCCACCATACGTTGCACCACCTGTACTTCACCGTCAACTACGGACAGGTCCGTTCTTTGCCAATCTTCTTTCTTCCGGCCAGCTCTTTGCTAACATATGTAACCTTTCTTCCTACCCGTACCATTCATTCTCCAGTACTTTACCTGGGCTGACAGGACACATTTGTCATACAGACAGCCGGACGCATCATTGGATCCGATGCTTCAGGTAAAAATGCAGCAGAAGAAGGAATCTAAAAAATCCAAGTAGATAACAACGACGATTTTAAAAAGGATATCTTTTTTATCTTTATTTTTTTTTATTCTTGTTTCTTTTAATTCCTTCATTTCTTCCTCTAGTGCTCCTTTCTTCAACGTTGTTCTTCTGTGCTGCATCTTTTATTTTATTCTATTTTATTTTACTATCATTCTCATTCTTGTTCTCCCTTAGGTCTGTTTCTTGCTGCTTTCTATTTGTTCATCTTTTTCCTTGCCTTTTTTCTCTCTCTCTCTCTTCTCTTCATCTTCTCTGTTATCTTTCAACGATACACCCAACCCAACTTGTTTTTATGTGCACCCCTTGCCAACTGCTCTCGCCTCATCCCATTCCCGCCTATCTCCTTTCTCTCTTTCTTTCGCATTGGCGCCCATCTCTTTTCCATAAATTTCTCAAAGATAAAAACAAAAGTAAAAATCTCATTTAGAAGAAAAAGGGGGTAAAGAAAACAAACACATTTGGGGGTTAATATCGTATTCATATCTTTCGTCTCGAGTTCCCTCTTCCTTTCCATTTGTTTTTTTTTCTCTTTTGCCCTTTGCCGGTCGTATTCATGTCCGTTGGTGGCTATCTTTCGTGTCTTTATCTTCTTCTTTTTCTTCTTGTTATCACAAAGAGAATCAAACGTTCAGAACAGATACCAAGAATATAAAAAGGCAAGAAAAAAAAAAAAAGGAAAAGAAAGATGGGACGGTCTAATGGAAAATGAAAGTAGTCATATCGACAAATCAGATTGATCGCCTTTCTCTTGTTTTTCTTTACTCTTCTGTTTTTTTCCTCTTTTTGGATTATTCCAATTTCCTCCTTTCCCTTTTTTTTTTTTCACACCGTTTCTCTTTCCTCTTCTCTTTCTACTTCTTTGGGCCCTCTTCTCTCCTCTCCACTTTTCTATCAGGCTATCTCTACCGACCTGGCCCGGTCCGGCTAGACTTGATTTTTTTTCCCTTGGTCATAATCTTGCCTCGAGGCCACACAGCAGCACGCAGACAACGACAGGTTGGATCTAAATTCACCAAACCTACCGATCCGAAGAATAGGAGCGGAAAGCCTAGATTAAAATAATAATAAAAAACGAGAAAACCCGAATCCTAGACCCAGGCCAAGATCTGAACCTACACTTTCGAGTCAACTCTTGTTCCGAACACTTGGAAAAGAGGAAAGAAGAGCTGACGAAAGGAAGAAAAAAGGAAGAAGAAGGAAACAGAACACGCAGAGAGGAGAAAAGAAAGATGTCAATCTTGCAACCGCCTATCAGGTTGAACTCCAATCCGAATTCAATCTCGATTTCGACTTCAGGTTTGGGTTCGAGGTCGGGTGTACCATCTAATTCAAAGTTCAAGAGTGAGTCCTTTTTTCATATTTTTTTTTGTTGCCGTTGCTCTTTCTTTCTTTGCCTTGCTCCGGCTCTTCCTTCCTTTGCTTTCTGCTCTGGTGAGACTGTGTGTGGTGGCTACCTGGGTCGGTCTGTCAACTCTGAGGTCTTCAAAAAGATTTATCAAGTGGACTTTATGCTGCTGCCCTCCTCATCATCGTACTTGGTTCCTCATATCCAATGTCGAGATCTCGTTTGGAAAGACCATTCGTTATGCATTCAGGATCTTGAACGGGTAGAAGATCGACGGTTGAGCCTTGACCTTGAAAAAAGAAAAAAGAAAAAAGAAAAAAGAAAAAAGAAAAAAGAACTGACCCGCTCTGATCTTTCTTCTTCCTCTTCTCATTCCACTTTCGCTCCCTTGGGATCCTCATCGCTATCGATGTTCCTATCGTCTTCACGTTCGTTTGTCTGTTCTTCTCGTCCTACTTTGGGTTTCCGGAACGATAGCCGCACCATGTCAGAATTTTGAAAAGAACGGGTACTGTAAATACGAAGATAGATGTATATTCCTTCATCCAGGTATGTCTTTTCCTTTTTCTTTCTTTCACCTCTATTTTTCTCCCTTCTTTCTCTCTCCCTCCCCCTTCCCCTCTCCTTGTTCTCTCTACTGCAT
>MVAI01000265.1:0-21409 GCA_014825565.1 Phaffia tasmanica | reverse complement strand
CGTCTATCTTTGGCAGCACCTCACTGACGATCGAGTCGTCTCTTTTCGCTCTTCCCATCATAGACACAACATCGAGAAGTCGGCGTCTGACTCGAAAGGAGATATCGCTTATCTCATGGCTGATATCTCGGATGTTACCAAGGAGGAAGTTCACGCTCTCCACGCCGCCATCCAGAACACAAAGGCAAACATTGTTACCCGATTGCTTTGTATGTCTCCGCTTGTTACTCTTTACGTCCGCTCAATGTTTTGGGATACGGTATACTGATCGCGCTTTTTCTTTAATCTCAAAAACCACGGGTTGTTTCAATTCAGATTAAATCCTTCGACTTAAAGAGAAAAGAAAAATATTTAAAATTTCATTAAAAAAAAGAGAAAACTTCAACTTATCTAGAACCCTATTTTGTCAATCGACCATTCGAGACCAGTTCAGTCTCGAGTGTTATATATATATATATATGCATTTTTTCAACATTTTTCGAATGCTTTCTTTAAGAAATCTTTCAAGGATAGTTGTTTCTCATACTCTAAGTGAACCAGAGATGAAAATGAAAGAGAAGGTGATGTTTGCGTTGGACAAAAGACACGTGATAAATCCAAAATGATGACGCGCGCATCTTGCAAGCTCGTTCACCAACTCATGCCATGCTGATTCCCACTCTCATTCATCCATTCATCCGTCCGTTCATCCATCCGTCCGTTCATCCATCCATCCATCCATCAACATCCACTTTGGGGCATACTCTTTCTCGAGAGACATCCCAATGCTTCGGTCAAGCAAATTTGATAAAGGTAGAGCGAGTTTATCCGCCCAACCACCTCCACCTCCAACCTCGTTTATCTCCTTTGTTCTTCTTCCGTTCTCATGGACACACGATCTACTCGTCTCGCCTAGAGCACATATGTTTGCTTTGAGGATCATACTGGCAGGGCTACTGGCGCTGATGGCGCTCGCAGTCAGTGGAATGGGCTATGCAGTGTTCTGGTTCACTTGGGGAAAAGTCGATTCGTGGGAATCGGATTTCTCGCTCTACTATGGGTTCGTCCTCGTGCTCTTTGCGTCTTTCTCCCCCCTCTTTAGACTGTTTGTTTTGGAATTGACTGGCTTATCTTTATTTATCTATCACACTCTGGCTCAAAAAAGGCTACCTAGCAAGGCACCTCACTCGACGATATCATTACCACCCACAAAGTATTTCAGAGAAAACCAACCGTACTCTATCTTTCTCGATCTGACGATCCCAATCACCCGACCCAACGTCGACTTGGGTAACTTCATGGTCTCCCTGGACTTGCTCGACAGCTCCTCTGACCCGATCTATTCGTCAAGAATATCGACCTTCATATCGTCTCCTCCGTTGTTGTCACCTTGGACGATCCTTAGCGCTATCAGAGGATCAAGAAGGAAGAAGCTGTCAAACAGGATGTTGGATGGGGTCGTCCTCGTTCCCTCAGGAGGTGGGTCGAAGAACAAAGCTAAAGCAAGTAGACAAGCATCCGTTTGGGTCGGTAGACAGGATTCATGGGCTTCGGAAGGAAATGGACGAAAGGAACTCGTTACGCATGGCGGAAAGATCAGAATCGTTGGTGAACTTAGTGGGCTTAGGTCAGTTTCTCTCTACCTGCTTCCTCTTCGTCTTTCTCTCGCTTAGAAGGAGGAAGAAGAAGAAGAAGAAGAAGAAAGAAAAAAGAAAAAGGATATGACGATCGCTCAACTCGATCTTCACCACTCATTTCAAACAGAGCAATCTTGGCATACCATCCAGTCATTTCCTTGACGACCCTAACGGGAGCGTCGCTTTGCACGACCTTTCTTGTCTCCATCCTCACATTCTTCTTTCTGTCACCCAGCTCGTTCCCTTCTCCCAAACCAACGTCGAGCAGGCCTGAAGAACAGAAGCTGGTTGGAGACGGTCTGCCCAAACCAAAGCTGACATCAAGGAAACGCGAACAAGAGTGGGTGAATTCACTTCCTAAAGGAATGTCCAACATCACAGGCGATCAAATCAGTAGTTCTGAGAATACTGATGATGACATCTCGACTGGAGCTCGAGCTCGGAGAGAGGAAGAAGAGAGGAGGGAAGAAGAAGAAGAGTTGAAAAGATTGAAGGATATAGAAGATAAAGCGCTGAGTATGAAGGAAGAAGAGGACGATGAGTTTGTTGATCTCGAGGACGAGGCTGAAGCTGAGTCGGGCCATTCAATAGACGAAAACGAAGAGAAAGACGAAAGAACGGAGGACGAACGAAGTTTGTTGGGAGGAGTAAGTGTCCCCCCTCTCTCCCTCCTTCTCTTCCTATCTGTTGAAACGCTTCTCATCCTGATATCTCTCTATCTCTTACCTCTTCGCCAGTCCGGAACAACGCCTTCCACCCGATCCTTCGGAGCTACCACTGTTCTATCTTCCTCTGATTCCTCCTCGATATCCCACTCGAGTTCAATCTCGAGACGACGTGGCCGACCTTGATGGACGGACACTTTCTCCTTCTAATGCTTGCTTCTTTCTCGTTCGCAGTTGCTTTCTCCGCCCTTGTAATCTTTATCCAGAACACTCAAGTCTATCGATGTATTCTTTATCAATTTCCTATACACAGTTTGACTCAAGTACATACATACCATAACAAATAAACCTGATATAGAGTAACACATTGATAGAGAAAAAAAAAGGGGGGGAAGGGGGATACAGACCTATATCACCGTCTGATGGGATAGACGATTCGCTCTCGATTCTCTTAGTATTCATCTTCTTCCAAGATATCACCCATCTCCTCTAGACTCGAATCTTGCCAATATGAATGAAATTGTGGATGGCCGATCATCTGCTTCTCAGCTTGATGGTGACCATCGGAAGGTAGATTGAAGAACGATGGAGGCGATGAGGGAGGTAAGCTCGGAACGCTCTCTTCGCTCGATAGGATCAATCGTCGAGACGCAATGAACTCAGATTGTCGTTCCTATGGAGAGACAGTGTTCATCAAAGAGTCAGCAATGGGATCCAAGACAACATGAGCTAGGCATGTATGATGTTCAAGGTCTCAAGAAGGTTTCCAAGCTGACCATGCGGTGAAATCCAAACAACGGCCCAAAGGAATCTATCCTATCTGCAGGGTCCATATCGAGGTATTCATCAAGGTTCATCAGAGCAAGAATCCAGGCGGCCGAGAACGGGTTCATCCAGTTGAAGCTAGCCAGACTAGATTCCATCTATGGGCCCCGGTTAAAGTGATTTTCGGAAATTAAGACGGAAAAGAATGGATAGTCAATGCCAACACTTATCAGTAGCCCGTTTTTCGAATAATAACTCGGACAAAAAAGACTCACCTCCTCCCAGCTGGCTTCATCGCGGTCATTAGTATGCTCCCAAGGAGCAAGCCAGTTACCGCCCAAACTTCCCATTTTTGAAGGAGAAGCAGAAGACGACTCCAAGAGGGACCTCAGCAAGTCACCAACGTCATCCTCGCGCACCCATCCGATCTTGACTATCAAACCTTCCTCCACACTCAGATCTAGACCTTTCATGGCGATCGCTCTACGCGCCTTTCCTATACTTGATTTCACCAAGGGCGTCCATACTTCTGTTTCCCTGTCGTTAGGTATGGTCAAGATAATGTACAGGTTATCATATCGGGTTTGAATGTATTCAGCAAGTTTCGGGATCTGAGAAAGAATAGAAGGAAGGATTTGAAGAGGATAGATTGTGGCGGCGGTGAGAGTGGTAAGAATCAAGTCAAGTCCGATGTCGGTTGAAGAGTTGACTTGACGAGAGAGAGTAGAGTGCGATCGATAGTGTGGGAGTACAAAGCTCTTCTCCAGCGAACGATATGCTGTCTCGGATAATGTATCGTCAGACTGGATTGTAAGAGGATGGACAACGGAGAAAGGTTTGACTCACCTCGACGATTCTGCAATAGTTTCTGACCTCCAATACAGTGATACCAAACCTCTTCTTCATTCGAGACTCTGCTGGCTTGACCGGTAGTGAACCCCTCAAACTCGACAAGATTCTGCGGCGTTTTGATTAGTTCTTCAGGAATAGACTCGGCTTGAGTCTGATTTAAAGGAGGCTGCTCATCAAGTGTTTCAGACCTTTTTGGTGAAGGGCAAGCTGAAGCTTGCTCGATACCTTTGAATTGTTTGTTTCGAGTAGAGAGAAAACAAGACAGCGGACTGAGATGGGAATATTTCTCAGACATTTGAAGGCCAATAAGTCGTCCAGGAACAGGAAACAAGTCCAAGTCGGTTTTGTTGACCAGGACATCAGATGAGGTGTCTGTTACATCCGCGCAAGTGTGATCCGCTTGAGGATTTCGCGTATTCGAAGATGTTTCTTCAGTCTGTACTTCGGATTCGTCTAAGACGATGCAGGATGAATTCAAAAGAATGGGAGAAACAACGGAACGGAACTGTTGAGAGTTGGTAGGGGTTTTTTCCACATTGACCAACGTTAAATCATTGTTTTCAATCAAACGAGGTCGTTTATCGTGTCGCAGAAGAGTAGCCTGATCAACCAGTTCAATGACTCCACCGGTGCCGAGAACAGTAGGTTCATCCATCGGCTCTGCCCCAAGATCAGAGACTTGATGAACTGGATCACTGGTATTATGTCTCTGTAATTCGGCTTCCTTTCGAGTGTAGATGAAACCATCCAACTCTTGAGGCAGATAGAGAGGATCTGGGGGATATGATTTCGTTCGAACCAGGATGCTGTCATCCTGAGAAGATGAACCTTGAAGTAATTTGATCGAATCGATCAAGAGCTGACGTCCGATATGATCTTCTTCACAGTGAAGATTGTCGAGGTCTATCACTTCGTCTTCTTTCAGAGTAGTCAGGAAAGGTCTGTAAGCGAAACAGTTAATCAGTCGTAGCCTATTGCTAGGGAACAAATCTTGTAGAAAACCTACCTCCAACTCAACTAAGACAGGTGTCATCAATATATGTCAGCATCTGGCTTATGGCATATATGCAATTTGAATGTTGGGAAGTCGATAAACCAACCTCAACAGAGAGAGAAGTAAGACCAGATAGTCGTACCACTTCTGATGGCTTTGTCAAAGATTCTAATGGCACTAAAGATAACAAACGGATCACGTCCCTCAGGTCTGAAGGAGTGTTTGGTAAGTCTGCGGGCATGCAATCCTTCGCAGGACGCAATGGAGGACCTTTTTATTTATTTAGAAAATGAATCAAAACACTGTATAAGAATGATTGACGTCATATGAAGTCACTAGAATACCGTTCAGTATGCAGAACAAGGACCTACTAGGAAATGCATCCTGTCCTTGTCCAATTGATGGGTCGAACTCTTCGAGCCAACCACCGGCAGATCCTACAAGAGAACTCACATCCCCCTCGTGAAGTAAACCCAATAGCTCATGTACCAGGTCGTCCGAGTCCAAAGCAAATAGATCATTATGGTTGGCTGAGTTGTGAGATTTCTCAGTTGGCGAGGCTTGGCCTGCTAGGGAAGGGGAAACGGCCGAAGAAGTCAACTGGAGGCCCTGGCCAAACTCGGAGACATCTATTTTAAATCCGTTGATGGTTCTCGAATGAGGAGTAGGGGTGGACGAGAACTCGTCTCGGAGAGATGTTTCATCTTGCTGGTTATTCAAGTTTGCCAAGACTTCGGATAGCGATTTAGGCCATCTGATCACAGTCCGAAGGGTTCATGAGCTTTTGGCACTCAACAATCAAGGGTATGGTTCCAGCCAGACGACACTCTTACTTTTCATTATCGTGGTCTCTATGAGTCTTTAGCTCCAAAGCCTTGGGAAATATAGGTGGTTCTGAAGCCAGAATAACCTCGGAATTAATGTATGTACGCGATAGAAACGGACGCATACATACCTATAAGATCATCGGCCTCCATGTCTCTTGCAACATGCGGCTCCATAGTTAAATTGATCGGCCAAATAAAGCCTGCGCCAAGTTCAGGGTCGCTTGACGGAGGCGAAAAGGTGATATCAGACGGAATAGGAGGTATATGCACTATTTCCATCCAGTGCAAAACAGAAAGATATCTCATGAGTGGAATAAGAGGAACACACGACGGACTTTCAGATCTGCGGTACTTACTGAATTCATCGAGGGCTTCCATACTAAATGGGTCTTCCATCATCTTGTCTAAAACCTGCTGAGAGTCGAGTTCGGTCAACTTGGATGTTGAGACAAGACGGTTACCAATTTGGCCGAGAGTAGTAGGCGGAATCATCGAACCGTCCACACCGCCTCTAGAGTCATAACACACAGAGTCTAAACTACGAGGAAAGATTGGCGGGGACATGCAACATGTCGATTCCTTCACATGTAGCGAGAAATCAACGATGCTTAGCCCAAGGCTCAAGGATAAGCGAGAAGGGAAGGAAAGTCAAGAAATGGGGAGTACCCTCTCATGAACTAACTGATCATCCCTCTCCTGAGCCCAACGAGGATTCATGACAACCTCTAAAGTTCTCGCCCGATCCTTCGCGCTCTCCAAGATTGGATTTCGCTTCGAACTCTTTTTGATACTTTTAGGCATCTCGGGGAGAGAGCTTAAGAGAGATCGAACATGTTCAGCAGTTTTCTCTGATAATGAGAGCTTGACATCGCTTTTTGTACCAAGCAAACAGCATATCCAATCGCGCAAACTCTGGTTAGCTAAGATGAAAAACATGCACCCCAGTGCCTCCCTTCCTCCTAAAATTGATAAGGAACTAGATAACATACAGAATATCATCCATATCTAACCGTAAATGCTCAGTTCCGAGCTCGTTATCTGACTCGATCAGATCTAGCGCTTGAAGAAAAGTCTTGGCTGGTCGACTTGAAAGATCTTGTGAATCGAATGTAGTAAAAGGTCCGATCTTGGGTGTCTCTCGAAGGGCTTTTCTAGACAAGACTGGAGAAGGAGGGGGCGAAACAGATCGTACGAAAGGACCTTTTTCTGGGTGAAACCGTGAAGGAAAACCAATGATCAAGCGCATATAGCCTGGTTTAAACGCGCATATACCCATCCGGGCTAATCTTGCATTACGTACCAGAACTAAACTCCAAACCTGCCACCTTGCCGTTTACCTTTTTTGACCTCTTTAACCCTTTTTGAATCCCCATGATCAGGTCAACCGCCTTCCTTGGAACGTCCCATACTTCATCCCATTTCTCACCGTCCTTCATGTCAATTTTTTCTCTCAAGATGCGTAGGACCCCAGGGATAAGCTCGATGGGTTCGTTCGGGTCAATAATGGTGGTCTCTGGGTAATGGGTTAGCGAGAGCGGGGACAGTTCTTCTGTTAAGAGCTTTGAAGATGTATGGGATCATAAAAAAAGATCGACAAGACAGGTTGATTTAATTTCGGATTTGATGTGTTCAAAGAGCGGACGCGATGAAGGAGGAAAGACTTTACTCCATAGATGGTATCGTTGGTGAATTGCTCATGATCCTGACAGATATGCGATGTTGCATACGGTCTGATCGCCTCTAAGGACATATTTGTTTGAGAAAGGTGAAGAGGAAGAAAAGGAGAGGGAAAACGACTCGAGATGGTCATCCGTCAGAAAGGAAGAGAAAAAGATCAGCGAAAATAAAACTGAAATATGTCAGCAGCAGCGTTTCGCCCGGATCAACCAGAAAAATAGCATTCACAATCAATCGTCAGAGGATTCATAAGAGAGGTCACAAAGACAAGAAAGATAAAACACATCTCTACAAAACGAAAAAACTCTCGAACAGATTACAACAAGGCGATTCAAATAGTGAGAAAGACCGCAGAAGGAAAACAACTCGATTATCAAAACCCTCGACCTCCACCTGTTAATAGTAGTTTTTGGCCCTTTGCTTTCTTTCCCTTCTTTCCGCCTCCACCCTGACCAGTCTGTGAACCACCGGTCTGTGTTCCTTCTACTGCGGCGATACCACCACCTGCACTCGTCGTACTCTCACTCGCTCTCGCATCCCATTTTCGTTCGGCCGTCTGATTGGACTCAAACTTCTTCCAAAGTGCGGCGACCTCTTCCTCATCTACCTGAGATTGTTGACCATACGTCGATCGAGACCGACCCCAAGACTGAATCCCTTCGGACGTATGTATAGTAGAGGCAAACGAGCGACCTGACCATCCTGATGGGTTGCTTGTCGACGATGGGGGAAACGATGACGTTGTCAGTGAGGATGAGGAAACAGAAGGATGAAGGTGATCGTTGGCGGAACTCGGTTCTGTATGTTCTGACTCCCAGAGACTTCTCTCCAAGGCTTCTTCAAAATCGTCACCGCCACCTCCTGCCCCAGCTCGCGGAGTCCAGGAAGGAAATGAATGATCTCTTGATAAATTCAACCGTTGAAGTTCCTCCTCTTCCCTTTCCCTTTCTTCCGCCCTCTTCTTCTCACGCTCCTCCTTCTTTCCCTTGTCCTTCCGGCGCTGTCGACGTTGACGGAGAGGAGCTTCGAATTGAGCGAGCACCGGCTTGCTGGCTAGTCGAGCTAAATCGACTTGAATAAACGTGATGGCGCAACCTGTGGGAAGATGAGCTAGGTATTTACATCGTCGTCGAAGATCCTCATTCACTGTAAATTAAGAGAGACAAGACATCAGTACTCTATCGTGAGAGAACAACCCCAAAAAGATGATAGAATGAAGAAAGAGGAAATACTCACTGGTCCCTTCTTCAGCACCTTCAACCGTCAGCTCCAACAATTGTGGAAAGCTAGCATAAGATTTATACTCTGCCAATAACACTCTAATGTCTAACGGGTGTAGATAGATATGTTGACCGTCGACGGCCTGATAGAAGTAAAATGAAGGTTCGGTCGACGGCATGAGCGCTGATCCGGTCCGAGGTCTTGCTGGTGGTCTCGGCTGGAGTGATTTCCTTGGCGAAGTGGATAAAGCACTGTCTGAAGGGTTCAATGGGGGAGGTTGTTTCGAGAAAGATGCTGAACGATCAACCGGCAGGGCGTCTCTTGACCAGGAGTGGCCTTGGTGGGAGAGAAGTGCATGGGGGATCAGATTTGAAGTTTCGATAGGAGGCTGGAGGGGTAGAGGATTGTCTGGTGCCGAGGCTGACAATGATGACAGATCCGAAGATGGTAGGTAGTGTTCATGTGGTGGGAACAACGGTTCAACCGACGAAGGTGTCGGTGGAACAGAGGCCGACTCGATCGGTTGTTTCTCGGCGGCCTGCTGCCTCTCTTTCATGCTTTCCTCCCTGTCTAATACTCTCTGGGCCGACTCCTTCGCTCTAGTAACTGCGCCTTCAACAGTACGAATTTTTTTGCGGACAGTCTCGGTGTCGAGCTCAAGTCCGGCGCGTTCCATCTGGTCTTTGACCTTCTTCATAGCAGCATCAATAAAGTCGAGGCCGACATCTGCTTCACCTGCCGAGGCTTGTTGTCTGCGCTCGGCCTCGAGGTTTTGGAGATCATGGTCGAGCTGGGAGATTATATATTCGGGTGAGGCAAGCATGAACCGGGCAAACGCCGAGACATCCGGCACAAAAAAGAAGGGAGCTTCATGAGGATGGATAACAGCCGAGGGCCAGGTTTCTGAGTGAGGAAGTGAGAGCATGGTGTTGTGTGGACGATGAACAAGGCGAAACGTTTGGGAAGTGCTAGCGGAGGTGGTCGAATGGATGGGTCGTGAAATGCTGGTTGGGGTGGATGATGCAAAGATATTGGGGTCTAAGAGGGATACACATTTGAGATCTTTTGAAAATATATTGTCGGTACTGAAAAATTCAATAGAAGGTTGAGTTTGATGAGCTTTTGTTATTTAGCAGATAGATCTTACCGGGCGTTGAGGAAGGGTATAAGTAAAATCTTACCAGATGGGGCACTTGCCAAAGCGCTCGTCACTCAAGGCAAGGAAATGAAGGATACATGAGAAACAGTAAACCTAGGACGAAGAAGAGTGTGAGATTAGTAAGGATGTCAAAGTGCAGAAAAGAGCGGATGTGGGGCGATGATGACTTACATGTCCGCACTTTGTCATCCGAGGAGCAACTGGGTCCTGATTATTGTCATGAAATAAAGAGTCAATCGTTCAGGGTCTGCTGATGGCTGACGAACCAAACAAGAATCATTCTTCTCAGTAGCTGAAGCTCACCCCTAGACAGATCGGACAGCTCGGAAGGACAGCGTCGTGAGGCTTTAGAGAGACTCCGTCGACGATGGTCGGCCTGGCCGGAGGAATGAGGATTTGGAGGATGTCTGGCCAGTTGAAAAAAATATCTGAATCGGCGAAGTGTGCAGTATAATCCCCAGTGGGCTTCATCATGAACCGGAAGGAAGCATTGACGAATTCTATATATTGATAGAGATAGATGAAGAAGAAGAACGCAGGTGATCAGACAATCTTCTAACACATGAGAAGGTATAATAATCAAAAGGACCGACTTTCTTTATTGAATACCTGCCACCTGGCACCTTCTCCACCACCGGTCCTCCTACTTCTCCTCGGAGGTGGTGCAAGGGTTGCAGGCCTAGAAGGCATGGTGAAATTGAGAAGATGATTGGCATTCATCTTTCTTCCCCCGCTACCATTGCCGTGATGGTTACCGCCGGAAGATGTGCCGGGAGTACCGGCAGTATTGACTGCCCGATTCTTGTTCCTTCTGGACTGTGAGCTGGACGAGCAAGAGTCGTTCATCGGCAGAGTGTATAGCAGTGGATATGATTATGAATGAGCGTATTATACAGTAAATTTGAGACAATCAAAACGAGGAAAAAGCAAAGAGTTTAAGAACGATGATGGAAAGAACGTTGGTCAAGATCCAAGATGGAGAGTGAAGAGTTAGAAAGAGAAAACGGAACGAAGAGATCAACATTTCGACTACTGACGATACAGCAGCGAGCCGATCTATTGGATGGTTACGGATTATGTCATCCGTCTGATCTTGATTACAGATTCAGAGCGTAAGAAGATGATTTGAAGTCACGTGGTATTGGATGAGGTCACGTGTTTATGTATACAATATTTCAGGCTTGGCTCGGCTGTGCAATCAAGTCTACCGAATCATCCATACCTAGGTGGATCACGTTTTCTGTTCCAGACTTAGTCTTGGCTGATGTCACATTCGAATTTCAATTCTGTACAGGCCCGATCAAGGTTGATCCGACCTGCCCGTACACTTTCTTCCTTAGCCATGGCTGTTGATTATCGTTGTCATTTTGTTTTCTCTCGTTTCGTTTCCATACATTATGCGCGCTCGGGTCTATTCAATATCTTGTGATAAGATGACACGAGATGACGTTTGAATCCGGCTATTGAGGCAAAGAGGAAAAGAAAGAAAGAAAGAAGAAACCCATAAAGCATTATCCTTTTAGATTGAAGGTTCAGTTATTCCCCATCTCACTTTCTCCCATCTCACACTCTGTCATTCTAACATCAATTCAAGCACTCATCATGGTCAAGGACAATTCTCAACGAGATCAAGAGCGACAGACCGCTCAGGACGAGCACGGTTCGTTTCTTTCTTATGGGTCTCCTTTCTTCACGTATTCCGTCATCTTCACTTAAAGTTACATTGAACGAGCATTGAAACGTGTCTTGCACATCCCACCTGACTTTTCTTTTTGTAGTCGACTACTGGAAGAACAACTCTGAGGAGGGATCTTCTTGGCAGTCTGCCAATGACCGGTTCGTAACGTTTCTCTTTACTCTTTTGTCATTGTCCGTGCTTGAACCTTTTCTTCTTCTCGTCTCATTAGATTCGATGCTGGCTTCAACAAAGGATGGGAAGACGCTGGAAACGGGCAGAACAATGAGGACAGCGCGAACCAAGAGTACATCTCTCAGTACGGCGATCACCCTCGACAGTGGCAATTTGCGTAGGTCTTTCTTCTGGCTCTTTACTATTGACTATCCAAAAAGTCAAATTGATCAGTTTCCTTTCTTCGTTACAGCCATGGATACCGATCTGGACAGTCTTCCCGACAGTAAACGGCCCGCCTTTGTATTTCCTGCTTTATTATCGGGAACAATTACTGTATAACTTGCAGCTCATTTGTTAAATATACGTTAAATATATATAATTTAAAAAGTGAGAGGGTCAAAAACACTGAACAGAAACCAAATAGAGTAAGAGAGTAAAGGAATGTTTGAAAAGGTTGCAAAATTGACATGACCGTCCTTCCGTATGCGAAATCCAGGATGAAGCTATTCCGATTTTATGTTTTATTACTAGTGAAATGGTTATCAGATCTTAATCCACAGTTTAGATCTACAAAAAAAAGGGAAACAATGAATAAGTCAAAAATGTTTGCGAACAAAACAAAAACACTCCAAGATACCAAGAAACTCTGCTGGTAAAGTTTTGACATCAAACAAGATAAATCTAAAATAACATACCACAGAGTATCCACCGTCGACCTTGAGATTGACACCCGTAGTAACTGCCCAGGCGGACAACCCGTAAAAGAAAGGCATCATCAGCTCAATTCTGCCAGCTGAGAAAAGCAAGAGAATTAGAAAGACGAACAGGCAGCAGCGTCAGAAGCGAGGTAGACGACAGCTCCTTTCAAGTCTTCAGGTTCACCCATCCTTCCTTGAGGAGTCAAAGAAATCTATTTAGATCCCAAATTGTTTAGTTAAAACACAAGAAAACAATCAGTCCATGATCTTTTTTTCTCTATATATGTGTGTATGCGTGCGAGCGAGCGCGCAAGCGCATTCAAAAGAAGAGAAGAGAGGGAAAAGACTAACCCATTTATCTCGTAATTCTGTCTCTCGATCCAAGATTGTCTTGGTCAAGCTTGTCAACATATATCCGGGTGAGAGACAGTTAACTCTGACACCCTTGGTCGCCAATTCGACAGCCATCGAAGCTGCTAGATGTCTAACGGCAGCCTCTGGATGTGTCCAATTTCAGAGAAAAGAGAAGTCAAAAGAGTCAACAAAAAGAAAAGAATTAGTGGTCAGTGTACATCTTGTGGGAAGAGAAGGATAGTTTAATAACGTACTGGATGCGTTGTAAGGTGCCTGGGGTTGACTAGAAAGGATTAGATTGGAAGGTCAGGGTTTTGATATACGAAAGAATACTTTACCAAGCTTTGGGAAGAAAGAAGATACGAACGGGACGTTGACAACCTGTGTAGAGACGAATTTTAAAGTCAGGACTGGGAAATTCTTACAAAAATTGCCTTTTGTTTATAACAAAAAAAGAACACGGACCGAAGAAGACATGCTTCCAACCATAACAATGCTTCCTTTGATATCGTCCTGGATCCTGATAGAGTTTGGTAACGAGATATATTATTGTGAGCCATCGTCCAAGATATATATATACACGTATACCGATAAAGAATAACAAAGAAGAGGGATACAAACATGCTCTTAGCGGCTTCTCTAGCGCAGAAGTAGGTTCCGTTGACGTTGATATCCCACAGCTTGTTCATCTTTGCCGTTGGATATTCCAACACCGGGAAGTTTTCCACGATACCTGTAGGCGTATGGTTCAAAACGAAGACAAAGAAAAATGGTTAACGAACCCAGCCGTTGACTCTAACAGAACAAAGACAGGAAAACCAACCGGCAGCGGTGATGAGAACATCAATCTTGCCGAATCGCTCTCGAATTGACTGGAACGTCTTTTGAACCGCCTCTTCGTCCGCTACATTACATCCATAGCCGACAACGTCTAGCTCGCCCTTTTTAGCCTCTCCTTGGCCAACTAAGATGATCCAGCAAGTAATAGAACGGATAAAGGAAGAAACAGAATGAGCATATGGATAATATACGTGAATGCATATGAAGAATATTGACTAACCAAACCAATCGTCAATTTCTTGGGCGGCTCGCTCACTATCTGCTTGGTCGAGATCCATGACGGCGACCTGACTAGCACCACACTCTACAAACGTTCGAGCGAATATATTACCCAGTCCTCGAGCCGCACCAGTGACTACACAGGACTTTCCCTCAAAGGAAAGACTGGCCAATGTCCGTTTCTGATGTTTGCCACCACGTTGTCCTGTTAGTCTGTGTCCCACTAAGAGTTGAGATGAACAGGCGATGTGAAGAATGTTTCGAACAGACACGAGAAATTAGCCAACTATAAAGATACAGAGAAAGAAAGAAAGAAAAAAACATGTCAAGAAAAAAACACAAACAGTCTGTTCCGAGATTAAGATCCTCCTCTTTGATTCGAACGGACTCATCAACAGCGGCAACCGACGGGCTCTTTGACTAGATCAACCGTCAGAAGATCAACACAGATCAGTCTTTCTATAACTTTCGACAATGAAATACAAAGAGGAAATACAACGAATGCGGGAAGGAACTAACAGCCACTCGATGGATATCGTATCCATTAGACATGCCATCCTCTTTATCAAGCCGTTTGAGAGATGATGAGAATGATCGGAGGGAAGCAGTGACGGGAGCCACCGAGATCTTGCTAGAAGCGCGCAGATTCGTGGCGGCTTGCTGTCTAACTAAGGAGGCAAAAGTTTTTGCAATCATCTTGAGGAGAGCAATGGGAAGGTTAAGAAGAGATTTTAAGGAAAGTAGAACACTTCTATGTGGAGATGGAAGTATGGAACAGAAATGCGGGAGGTTCGAATATGTAAAAAAAATTATAAGGGTACAGCTCCACAGGATCAACAGGATCAACCGGACCGGATGAACCGGAATGTCACGTGATATGTTGATATACCGTCATATCAGGACCCTCTAGTAACCACCATTGGTTACGTGGTTACGTCTGATGGTTACGTTTAAGTGCTGATCACCTTTTTTTCCTCGTCCTTCTCTTCAGCCATTAGCTCTCATACTCATCCCCAACCTTAGGTCTCACCTACACTTATACACTCTCAGATTTCTTTGTTGAGAAGTGTTTGCATGCGCCTTCGAGCTATTGTATTGGATCAAATTAAACTAAACTACTCGCGAAATCTTCCTTTCTTTCCAGCCGTCGGTCAGCTTATCTACAGACCTAATCTTTTACGTACAATGTCTACCGCTCCCCCAGCCGACCTTCCGACTCAAATTGCCGAACTCGGCGCTCAGATCAGGCAGCTCAAGCTCGCGAAACAGCCTTGTGAACCAGAGATCCAGAGACTTAAGGACCTCAAAGCCCTTCTTCCCAAGAGTGATGCGCCTGTCACCGTGCCCCTTGCTGTTGGTCAGAAAGGAAAGAGTAAGGTCGGAACGGAGGCTCACGGAAAGTTGAGTCTCAAGGTCCCAAAGGTATGTACAGCTCCTGCTCTCTTTCTTTTCTTTCCGTTCCTCTCGACACACATCTCTTATCCGGTCGGCTATGCTCTTGGCTTTTTTTTTACTTTCTTTCCTTAGGGAACCCGAGACTTCCACCCACAGGACACTACCGTCCGACGAAGGATCTTTTCCACCCTCGAGACAATCTTTCAGAGGCACGGAGCGAGTACTATCGACACTCCTGTTTTTGAGCTCAAAGAGATCTTGGCCGGAAAGTACGCGTGATCTCTCTGTCTGATATCTTTTTTTCTACAACTTCTGACTGATGTTAATAAAATTCTTATAGGTATGGAGAGGATTCCAAGTTGATCTATGATTTACAGGATCAGGGAGGTGAACTCTGCTCTCTTCGATACGATTTGACCGTTCGTAACTGCTCTGTATCTCTCAGTGGTCCTTGTGGTTATATGTTCTCACTTCTTTATACATCGGTTCTTTCTTGCCTGGGTCATGATCACGTCTCTTTTGATCAAACTAGGTTCCTTTTGCTCGGTTCTTGGCCATGAACAACATCGTCTCTATGAAGAGGTATCACATTGCCAAAGTCTACAGACGTGATCAGCCTGCTATGAGCAAGGGTAGACTTCGAGAATTCTACCAATGCGTTCGTCCAATGTTTCTCTTTCTTTTCTACCCTTTAATCCAGTAAGGTTTTTGAATCGCCGCTCAAAATAAACGTATATCTATCTATAGGATTTTGATATTGCTGGTGTCTACGATCCCATGGTGCCCGATGCGGAGGTCTTGACCATCCTCTGTGAGGCTCTCACCGCGCTTGATATTGGAGACTTCACTGTCAAAGTTTGTCCAAACTGCTCTTATCTGGAAATCAGTTCTGTCTTCGGGGTTCTTGAATTCAGTCTGAATTCATCTCTCTTTCTTTGTTTCTCGTCCCTTACCATCTAGATCAACCACCGAAAGATTCTGGACGGGATCTTTTCTCTCTGCGGAGTTCCCGAGAGCTCGATCCGATCGATCTCGTCCGCTGTTGACAAACTCGACAAGGTATGTCTCTAATTATCTCGCTTCACTTGATCCTGGCCCGTCCTATGCGATTTGCTAATTATCTTTCTGTTTTGTGTAGGCTCCTTGGGAAGTCGTGAAGAAGGAGATGGTTGAAGAGAAGGGATTGGATCCGGTCATCGCCGACAAGATTGGAGAATACGTCAAGTTGAAGGGTACGTTGTATACTGTCTTTCTCATCTCGAAAACTCTGGATACGACATCATTGCTTACTTTTTCTTTTCTTTTTCTTCTCTTTCCTTTCCTCTCCTTTCCTTTTCCTTTAATCTTTCGAACGCTGTTCCTTACAGGACGAGGCTGGGAGCTTCTTGATATTTTGGAGAAGGATTCGAACTTGAACAGCAACGCTTCGGCCGCTGCCGGCCTCAAGGATATGCGAATCTTGTTCGAGTACCTTGACGTCTATGGCTGTCTCGAAAAGGTCGGTTTCTTTTCTTGTTCCTCTCCGGTTGACAATAGAAAACGTGTGGCCGATGTTCATCTAAACGTTTACGTCATCAAATAGATGTCGTTCGATTTATCTCTGGCTCGAGGACTTGATTACTACACCGGAATTATCTATGAAGCGATCACCGAGCTTTCCGCCCCTCCTTCCCAGTCTGTTGTTCCTTCGATCGAGCCTACCCCACCCACCGTCGCTCCTGTCACTGGTCAGGCGCCTCCCCCATCGACAGAGAAGAAGGAGGGTGATGAGGTTGATGAGTCGACCGTTGGTGTGGGAAGTATCGCCGCTGGTGGAAGGTATGATAACCTGGTCGGTATGTTCACCACCGCTGCTTCCGGAGCTCAGGGTAAAGCTGCCGACAGGGAGATGACAAGGAACAGAGTGCCCTGTGTGGGAATCAGTGTCGGTGTGGAAAGAGTCTACGCCATGTATGTCCTTTTCTCTACCTTGCTTTTTTATTTTATTTTTTTATAAGAGAATAAGACATGCCCCCGGGTCCAGCATCTTACTGACGGAATACAAACGCTGCTCGTTTTGTCTTTCTTTCTTTCTTTCTTTCTTTCTTTTCGTCTTCTCTTCTCGAAAACCAGTATGATGGCCAAGCAAGCGGAGAGGGAACGACTGACTGGTAAAGCCGCTAGAGGAAAGGAAACTGAGGTGTATGTGATGTCTGTCGGTGATGGCCTCATCAAGGAACGTATGCAGATTTGCAAGGAGCTCTGGGAAGCCGGCATCAAGGTTCGTTTGCTCCTTTTTTCTTTTTTTTTTCTCTTCTTGGGTGAAATAATCGGTCTCACATCGCCATCATGATGATTGTTTTTTTTTTTCAATTATTATTTCCTTTCCCTTTTCTTGTTCGAAACACCATAGGCCGAGTTCATGTACAAAGTCAAGCCTAAAGGAGCCCGAGCTCAGTTCGACGTGATCGACAGAGACTCAATCCCGTTCGCAGTCATCATCGGTTCTGACGAACTCAAGGCGGGCACCGTCAAGATCAAGGAACAGGCGAAACCAAAGGAGGACGTAGAAGCTAACGGAGTGGATGTCAACAGGACGGATATGATCCCTTGGTTGAAGGAAAAGATTCGATCGTTCGAGGCTTGATTCTAGAGGCGAATTATCCTTTCTCGCTTCTTCATCTCTTTCTCGGGGGAGAGGAAAGAAAGAAGAAGGGGATCATCAGATTGTAATCAGATGATGAAAAAAAAAATGGTTCTGCTTTCTATCGTGCGGTGTCTTCTTTCTCTTTCTTGTGCGCAAACATTGAATCTTGTTTCGCTCGGAAAAAAAAATCTTTTCATATATAAACCAACTGCCCGACGATAGTCGATCACTCTTCATTCCCTCTGAGAACTGTTCACTTGTCTTTACTGGCCTTGTCGGTGACTTTGTCTATATTGCCGGTGTGTGTGTGTGTGTGTGTGTGGGTGGGTGAGGAATGAGATCAAACGAAAGCAAGACCTTCAAGCCTCGTCAACGCCTCGCTAGGAGATCGACAAGAAGAAGGCAAGGCAAGAAAGATAGACGGACCCATGAGACCAGTGGCCTTGTCGCTGTTCACAGCTTGGTTGTTAACCCCGGTTCCCTCCCTGGATGACAACGGTCCCGCCCGATGGTGGGTCACGAGACCATGCGGAAAAGACTTGAGATCGATCAAGAGATGAAGAAAGTGGGAATAAACAGAGAAGGAGAGGACTGACCCTCCAGAGACAGACGTCTTTCCGGCATTGCTCTTGCATACCCAAAGAAAAAATTAGGGAAAAACTCCACGATCGAATCAGTTTCTCGGCGCGCAAAGAAAACGAAAGTAACAAAGGGGAACTAAAACGGAAAACGTAGTGTCTGCAAACTCCCCCTTTGCTCCGATCTCCGTATCGGCGTCCATTGGGTTCTTCACACTTGTTTAGAAATCCGACCGAGATCGTGCGATGGTGGCGATAACATGTACCGAGATCGTGATTTCAGCGCTATCCTCTTTACGAGAAAAAAAAAGGCGATGTGATGGACGGATAGACAGAGAAAGGAGAACATACGTTGAATCAGAAGACATGGTTTCTTTTAGATTATCGATCGGAAAAGGGATGGCTGGGTACAATTCAGATGGAGATGTAGTGATGATGAGAGAAAGAAGAGGAAGAACAAGAAGAACTCTCCTCCGGGGCAAAGGGGAGGAGATTTATATAGGAGAAAGGTTGAACCTAGCATCTGGAGCACTTCTCAGAGTGCATAGGGTAAAGAGTAGAGAGCACGACGTTGGGTGATGTCATGCGTTCAGTCAATTGAATCAACTCGGTGTCTTTCCCGTACATCAAACCTCATGATCTTGATCTTGCTCTCTCTCATTTCATCTCGTTTCTTCTTGATTCATAGAATCTTGCCACCTCGACTTTCGTTAGTCTGCGCCAAGATGTACCTAATCGAGAAGAGGTGTCTTTATTTTTATTTTCTCGTTCTTGGAAAGGGGGGGGGGGATATCATATAATCAAGGATTTTCCATCTGGTACAGCAAAAAGTTCTAAAGTAAAACATCTGATGGTTGAACACAGTCGTTAGAAGAAAAGAGCACAGAGAGAGAAAGTGTGTGTGTGTGTGTGTGTGTAAGAGTGAAAGTGAGAGAAAAGAATTAATATTGAATCAAGGATGGTACGCTGGACCAAGTCTATTTGCACCCCTTTTTTTTTCTCCCTTTTTTTAATGAAAAAAAAAAAACTATAAAGTATATGTTTTACAGCGACAGGCACTAAGCCCTCTCAAAGCCCAGTTAAAATTCATGAGACATGACCCTAACCGTCCGATGAAGCAAGGATGGGAGTGAGAGTGAGAGAGGATTTCCGGATAGATTAAAATTAACAAGAATCAGTACAAGAACAAGAAAGGCAGTGAACAAGAAAGGAGGACAAAGATCACTCACCCGTCCTTCATGAACGCATCGATGGCGGGTAAACCCTCGATACCATGTCCGGACATGAGCGTCTCTATATCGGCGTCTTCTCCGAACGTGGCCAGGATCAGGCCTGATTCTTTCACACTGTTGTTGTGTATCATTTATTTTCGAGAAAGAAAAAAAAAGAGTTCAGCGCTAAAGAACAACGACAAGGTCATTCACAAAGAACAAATCTGGTCAACGTACGAATATATCAAGAACGGAACTTGAGCCTGTATGATTCAAAGCGATTAAAATCAGAACAAAACAAAACAAAACAAAACAAAAAATCGGAATGATAATGATGATGATGATAGTCAGCTTTGAAAACTAGGCTTGTCTTTGATGATGATGATGATGATGATGACAATAACAGCAACAAGATATAAAAATAAAAATAAAAAAGACAAGCAAGAAGGGAAACCATCTCGATGGGATGTATATCGGGACTAACAAGTAACGTCGCGTCCAGCAAGACACCCAACAGATTGTTCGCCCTCGCAAACTTGACGGCCTCTCTGACCGAGACACAACGCTTGTCAGCCTCTACTTCTACCTCCGAGGGGATCAACAGACCGCGTTCTGTCCGTCGCCTGGAGAGACCACAGTAGCTCGCGAAAAACACGGCGTAGTTGGGCTGTTTGTAGTTTGTCAGACTGGCGATGTTTGGGTCGAAAGCCGAAAAGATGATCTTTCGGTTATGAGTGCTGGTCCCGGCCTGACCGCCACCGGTGGTGGTGGTGATCGACTCTGTCGTCGACGTTGGTGGTGGAAGAGAAAAGGAAGACGAGGTGGTACCGACAAAGGAAGAAGAGGCCGTAGAGTTGCCGGCCTTGTAGATCACGCGAAGGATGGCATCGACGAATTCGTTGATCTCGATAATGTTGTTGAAAGCTTGTCTGGCGGCATCGTTGACGGCGGTATATCTTAATTCAAGGTTCACTCCGAACGAGACCGGTAGCGTCTGTGAATAAGAGATTTCAATGATTTGATTTGATTTAATTTAATTTAATTTTAAAGTCATTTTTCAGGGTCAGTGACAGAAAGAAAAGAAAAAAAAAAGTATAAATGTAAATCGGACGAACGGCAAGAATGGAATCCAAGGAAGTCATCGACCGTCTGATAATCTCATGCCATTTGCCAGCCGACGGTTCGTCGGCGACAAACTTTTCCTTAAGAGCCTCGATGTTTCTTCCTTTTGCCTGGCCCAGCTTTTGGAACTGGGAGAATGTGACGTCGGCGACACCGATCTGGAACCCATCGATGGGCAACTCCCAATCAGAGTATACGACGGGCACGAGATCCCTGGTGACCTGAACGATGACGTGTACGTATTTTCCCTTTTGAGAGCGAACCCAAACGGTTATGGCGAGGGAAGAAGAAAGACAGCAAAAAGAGATGGGAATCAGGAAACCTTTCCTATACAAATAAATAAAAGCAACCCACACTTATGCGCGAGAGAAACAAAGAAGAAGAAGAAGAAGAAGAAAATGAAGGGGAAAAATAAATAAATTCCTACGTACGGAAAGAGAGGTTGAAGTGACCAAGCCGGCTTCTGGATTATTCGGTCCGACCTGATTTTGACCGCCGGGGGTGCCAGCCGAGCCTCCTACTCTAGGAGAGGACGTAAAGACGGAGAGTGGCCGATGTGGCTGTCGGCCGTGATCCTGGCTGACGCCGGAGAAGTTTGGTACGTTCAACGTTGATTTCCAGTAGGTCTCCACTCTGCCTCCGATCTCTAGTTGGACACCTATGAAAGGTCGGACCACGCTCAGTTCGAACGAGACCTAATGAATGGTAAGGAGGTCCGTCAAGGAGTCAGGTTAGCGG
>MVAI01000264.1:0-21764 GCA_014825565.1 Phaffia tasmanica | reverse complement strand
TCCTCCTCAAAAAAGAAAGAAAAAATTGCAAACGAGATATCTAATGACGAATAATCTGCCACGAACGAACGTTTTCCACTTCCATCCTCTGCCATAAGAATGTGCATGTACCCAGTCTCCAAGACAAGAGCTCAACCAAACAAGTGGGTATGATCACAAGGCAGGGAAGGCCAAGACAGAAAGAACGAAGAAGAAAAGAAGAAAGAAAGAAAAAATAGAAGACACAGGTATAAATCCGAGCCCAAGGCATGTTTCAATAGACCAAGAAGCTGAGTCTCCGTTTGTCTTGTGATAATCTGATTTCTCTTCCGCCTTAGACAGAAAGAATCGCAAAAGAACACCGCTATGGTTTTCGGTCGATAAAGTGACGATCGTTGGATCATCGAATAAGACTACATCAACTGAAAATCGATTTCTCAAACTCTTTACACAACAACAACAACAGCAACAATAGCAACAAAGAATACACGAAGGACCGAACAGAGGAGATTGCTTGATGATGTTAACTAGTCGTTTGATCCATATTTGATGTATAATAACCAGAGGAAAGGATACAGAGAGACGTGTGCTAGAACAGGCAGATTGAAACAAGAAACAGAAACCGGAAAGACACAGAGAATTTTGTTTTTTCTTCCTCCGGGTAAAAAGTACAACACAGAACATTTCCTTCTTCTCCTAGTTCATTCCTGGGGCTTTGGCGTGAACGCGGCTGCTCCTACCTTCTTGAATGCGGCCTTGTGCGGCCTTTACAATAGACAACTCATGCTCGACTTTCTGCAGTCTTTCCAAATAACCAAACGAGTTTGGAGAAGTCCCGAATCCAGCGGTTGACGAGGGCATGCTTTGAACGACATTTAGACCGTTCTGACCTGGAGAGGACAACAGGTAGTACAGGTTGAACAGGAAGGAAATCACGAGGAGCACAGCGAGGACCAACTTGATAGGATCTTCCAGTAAAGATTCCAACTGGTCGGCCGCGAACGATCCTGATCCTTTGGACGCAGAGGAAGAACCGCCGGCCGAGGAATGAGCAGGCTTGCTAATTTCTCGACTGGTAGTGGTGGCAGTGCTTGATGTAGAGGCCTTGACAGGAACATTCATAATGGAAATTTCATCGTCACTGTCTTCTTGTCCAGGCCCAAGTCCGAACTGCGCAGGATCCTTCTTGATTGCATCTTTTACCGCATCGGCCAAAGAATTGTTGTAAGTCACCTGACCCTCGATAGAAGAAGAGTTGATGATAGCTACGTTTATCATTCGAAAAAAGAAAGAAACGTGCAGATCTTTAGTTTGGACTGCTTCACATCAATAGATAAAAGACTAGCAGACGTACATTTAATCATACTCCTTCCAGACCATTCAACTCGGGACGACGCTTTCATTCGGCAACCGCCCTTAGGAGGTCCCTCCCAAGTTAACGTAACCAACGAGTGAACCTCAAAGCTGTTGGTATCAAGTCATTTGAGTTGTTAATAATTTCGTCGCAGAAACAGTAACACAACAGACAGTTATCGAGCTCGCACCTCTTGCCAGAAGGAATATCAGGTGTCCGAGTGATCGTAGTGATCCCGTACCATGAATCCTCGTCCTCGTTGACCTATTTTTGTTTGTTTGTTTGTTTGTTTGTTTTTTTAATAATAAAAGGTCACAGTAAAAATAGGCAGATCCAAGGCGTTGAGTGACGAAGAAGATCCGACCGAGATAAATAGTTTTCAAGGAGGAATACAGGCAAGTTACGTACAATTTCATCAGAAAAGTAACAGGTCACGCTCGAAGGTCCAATCTTGGCTGACAAAGGTTTAACGTAAGAATAGTCTCTCTTGTTGTTCGCCCAGGGTGAAACCTTGATGTCTGTGGCCGTCAAGCGTTGTATCATAAGGATGAGTGAATAGAAGTGAAAGGCTGAGATTGAACAGGCACAAGACCCAAGACACACCGGTGAACCCTAGACCCTCCCAAACTTTTATGGTAAACTCCTCAGATTTGTAAAGCAAGTCCCAGAGCTTCTGCGGGGTGGTCGCCAATCTGACGTCCAACGCATCTTCCTCCATGTGTGGCCTTCCAGGTTGGGTAGCAGCATGCATCTGGCCAGGCACTGCCTCCTCAGGCTTGGTCTTTGGCTTTCCGCCAGCTTGGTGCGCCGACTCCATGGTCGGTGTCCGGGTGTTCATCTCATCGGCATAGGCTTGAGCTGGGCTTTCTTTAGACGGACCAGGAGCTGGTTGAGCGTACGCCGTTCCAACAGGAGCGGTCGCAAAAGAAGGCGCGTTCGAGCTAGTTTGATCGGTCGATTTTCCGGAAGAGATGGAAGATGAACGGTCTCGAGTCTCTACCTCAGGGTTTCTACTGGCGAAGGCTGCGAATGCCTCTGGAGCCTGGGTCTTCCATGCGGTAGTCAAGATCTCAAGAGTGATATCCCTAGAGGGAAGGGTAGAAAAGACCGTCTAGTTTGTACCAAAAACAAATCAATAAAAAAAAGCTCAAATGGTCAACTCATCTGACAAGACTGAAGAATAACAAAAAGAAATGGAGGTAACGACCCACAGTCTCTCCACCATGAACGATTTCTATTGCATTGGGAATAACTAAGGCAGTCATCTTGGGAGACACCTCTGTGATAGACGAAAGAGGAAAATGGACCTAAGAAACCCAAATGTCAGATCAACAACGCTGTTCTATTGGCTACGGACAATATACCCGAACAGATCATCGCACATACTTTGGTCTTGAATCCCAAAATGTTGCTCTTGAACGCAACAGATCGAGATGAGATATAGATCCGCCCATGAATTCTGATGACAGTAAGGAAGAAAAGACAGACAGGCGATGAGATATCGTCCTGCTCGGATGTATACGTGAAGTTCTAAGTACTTACAGAATATCCTTGCTGATGGCACAGCCATGCGCTTTTCGAAAAAAAAAATCATTAACAGAGGTACACGCGAACGATGATCAGTGTCCGAGTCGAATACAAGATACAAGAAAGAGTGGCAAATCTCCAATCATCTGTTTATTTGCTTGTTTATTCTCTAAAAAAAATCATTATTATAAACAAGAGAAAAAAACTTACTGTCAAGGAGCTCTTCGTCATCCAAGAGATCAAAGTTGCTCCTCCAATCCTTTTCCCTCCTTGGTTTGATTTCACTTGCAATGGATGTCAAGCTAAGGTCACTAGAGGCACTAGTGACCCTATTGAGTTCAAGACCGTCTGAACTTTCCGCAGATTGTTCAGACAAAGAATCACAATTACTTGCCACAGAGGTCCCATGAGGATTAGCAAGCTCCATAGTAGGAGTTTGAGTGTCGTACGAGATGACTGGTGTGGATCTGGGTGGTTGATAGATCATCTCCTCAGCCGGAAGCAAGGCAGCTTCTGTGGTAACCGTGGTAGATGTGTACCTTTCATTTGACATACTGGGCTTTGAAGCTTGGCTATAACGACTTGAAGTAACTTTATCTAAACCACTCAAGAACTATAGCTGATAAAGGAAAAAAAGAGATGAAGTAAACTGAAAGATATAAACTATGCTCTCTTCTCATCAGTTCTTTCCTCTGGCTATAAAGAAAAGACGACCTCATCTAATAATAAGAGTACGCATCATCAGTTAGAACTCACCTATGTCGTCATAAAGGCCCAGGCCGGCCGAACCCTAAATGATCTACACGTGCATTTGATTATGTAAGTGATGGCCCGCGTTCTTTCCTCTCGGTTTCTTTACAACGTTTAACCCGCTTGTTTTCACATCGTTGGCTCTTGATCTTTTCGTTTCCTTCATATTCATCTTCTTCTCTTTTTTCTTTCCTTTTTGTTCAGTTCTCGTTTGCTTCTCAGCATCTAGTAGATATGCGTTTGTTGAGACCGAGGATACCGAGGAGGTTCGCAACTCTTATGTTGCCCTTCATCCTTTTCCTTCTGGTCAGTCCAAAGCTTGCGTTCTTTGGTGATCCCGATAGCCTACCAAAGTTTATCCCGATGCTAATGATGATTCATTTATGATTCTCAACGTTATAGCTTCTCATTCTTCCTCTCAATAGAAGATCTGGTCAGCTTTCTCATGTATCTGTATCTTTCCTAATCGTTAGGGTCAATCTCTAATACTCTCTCACTCTTTCACTCTTCACACAACACGCAATCAGACATTCTTCTTGAAGAAGTAGAAGACGCTCTCGTACGGTTCTTCATTCTGTTTTCTAAACTCCTTTTTTAGCGTCTGTCGCAAAGGACCACATTTTTTTGAAAGATCAGATCTGACGTCCCTTCTTTTTTCGCGTTGTTTTGATAACATAATTAGCATATTCCTCATCTCCATCTTGATGTATCCAGTAAAGAGGACGCGTCTTCCGTCCCGAACGTCATCAAGACAATTCCGAAACGCCCACTGAATACCCTTTCAATCCCCTCATACGAACGAAAGGATGGAATATTACATGTGGCCGACAAAGACTTGAAGAACGGAGTTCATCCAATAGAAGTCCTCATCTCGGTTCGTACTATCGTTCGATCCATGAACGAGAGCTGTGACGAATAATTTGCTTCTCTCCTTGATAGCTGACTTGTTTGCGCTCTGTCTATACGTCGCGCCTGATAACTTTCAGGAGGCAAAAGAACAGGCAAAGATTCAGCAGTCCAAGGTGCCGACGACGCTAGCGGGAGCTATAGACTTATACAGCGAGCTCAATGGAGGAGCATTGCCACCCAAAGGGTTCGAAGCCTGGTCAGTAGGAGCACATACTTATCGCTCGACAACTCGACAACTGCAACTTGTATATTGACTTGTTGACTTTTCTGCTTCTGTCTCTGAACCATTTAGGTTTGAATTCTGCATCGAATATGACCTCAAGCCTTGGCCGCATTCAACAGCCTACAACTCTGTGCTTCCCTTCTTGAGTGTAGAAGGAAAGACGCTGAGAGAGAACGTAAAGAAGCTTAAAGGCATGCTCGGAATCTCTACATTTCAGATTCGGTGAGCTTTGATTTTAAACCAGCTCTGTAATCAGTCGGCACATCACTCGCATCGCATGACTCACGGTGGTTGAACCTATTCTTTAGAAAGGGCACTATCTATGAGAAGGTCGGCTCTATAAAAGAGCATCAGACAAAGTCCTCGTGGGTACCTCATCATCTATATCCGACAAAGCTGTAATGATACCAACTCCTTTACGTGTTTCCTCTTTCTAAAATCTCAAGTTCTCTCTCTCTCCTCCTTCAACCTATCGCTCATCTCCTACCCGATCTCGACCTTCACTTCAATTTACTTGATCAACCCACCTCGGCAATTTCCGAGAGCGTCCTTGAGAAGGCAAAAGCCTTGGGAAGGGCAGGCAAAACCTGGAAGAAAACCGAGCTTGACAAAATGCTTCAACCAGAGAAACTGAAAAGGGCTCACTGGTCAGATCTCTGCAACAACGTTCAGGTCGAAGAGTTACCGACTCTCAAATCGTTCATCTATGATGAATCTCAGACCAGATCGCCTTGCACCCATCCTTCGCTCTTTGAACTTCACGGACACTACCTCCCCCCGCCGCCTTCATCGAACCTGCCGTTGTTCACCCCTGTTATCTCGCCTTACAGTGCTTCACTCTCGCCTACCTTACTTGGTATCCCACTCTCAAGTCTGAACGCGACACTGCCCCATACGACATTCCTCAAAAAGACTGACAAAAGAGTCATCTGGCGAGGAGCAACGACAGGAATCTGGCATGATGGCTTTGTCGACTGGAGAAAAAGTCAGCGAGAGCGGCTTGTGTTTTTCGGAGGTCAGAAGGCAAAGAAGGACGCTGGGGATGAGTCCGGTGGGGACGAACAAAACGGGAGGCCGAAAGAGGAATCTTCAATCAGAGATAAAGAAGAGGAAGACGATGGAGAACTAGAAGAGGTCTTGGTCGTCAGACGGGGACAAGTTCTCAAAGAAAAGATCAGGAGAGAGATTATGGAGGATTGGCTGGACGTTGGCTTTGTAGGCAATCCAACACAATGCATCGAATCAGACGGCACAGTACGTTTGCCTTGTCCCCTGCTTTTTTTCTTTCTTTCTTTTGATCTTTCCTACAGCTGACACGCATTCACTTTGTTGCTCATATGATGTTTTCCTCCTTTCTTATGTTTGTATGATCATGTAATACAGTGTGCAGAGATGTCAAATATGTTCAAGTTTATGAGTAAGATTGAACCACTAAAAGCATCAAGGTTCAGATACCAGCTCGATGTCGATGGAGACGGCGCATCCACTCGATTCCGAAGACTACTCACATCGGGCAGTGCCGTATTCAAGAGTACTGTCTTTAACGAATGGTTTTCGTGAGTCTGATTTCCTTTCAGATTTTGTTCTCACTTACCTTTTGGACTGCTCACTAATCTGGCGGCTTGTGGAAATGCACCGATACTTTCAAACAGTGATACCATCATCCCTTGGTATCACTACGTGCCCGTTCAAGTTTCTTACTCTGATCTCTTGTATGTCTCTGTCTCATGCCTTCTCAGCCTGTGTTATGAGTCTTTCTAATCCTCAAAGGTATGTGCTTGATGGTATCAACAGTGACATAACATCGTTCTTCGAAGGAGTTTCGGGGTCTGAAGGTCGGTTCGACTTGGCGGAGGAAATTGCCCATAACGGTAGAGAGTTTGCAATCTCAAGGTGGGGTTGGAAGGACATGCAGGCATATGTATGTTGCTTCTTCTCTTCCTTTTCTTGTCGATAAGACTTTGTTTTCTGTCGTTCTGTGGAGCCATTAACGCTAACGCCAGAAATTGTTGGTTATAGTTGCTATTGTTGTTGTTAGAATACAACCGAGCGCTCAGCGATGATAGAGCTGCAGCCAGTTTTAGGACTTTGTAGGGAATCAACGGTTCTTTTTGGGAAATTTTTCTAATCTTCTATCCATATCTAGACTTTATATATGTTGTATTCTTTTTGTCCTTCTCTTCTTAAGAGTTGGTGTTACGGACGATGCTTGTTGAAACATTGAAAATCAGTCGTGTCGCTTGATGATAATTTCGGCTTTGACCGGGTCGAAGATCGTTGAGCTTCAAATGCTTGATCACACTCATTCACACCTTCAGCCAATAGCCACTAGCCACTAGCAATATCACCAGCATGTCAATCAACCTTCCGGAAGAGCTCTATCCACTCGTCATATCCTACACGACAGCACCAAATGAGCTTCGCATGTTATCGCTCGTTTCGAGATCATGGAGAAAATACGCGAACGAAGTGCTCTACTCGCATGTCTGGGTCAGACCGTGGGAGAAAGAGCCGGATGCAAGGGTGTGATCTTTCACGTAGTTTGATCCAAACATATGCTACAGAAGGAAGAAAAGATCTAACAGGATGGTTACTCTCGCCGATGCCTTATTGGTGAGCTTTGTTAGCTGCCTTTGCTCTTCCGGACGTTAGCACAGAGCTCGGGACTCGGGCAGCTCGTCAAGCGGCTAGGTAATCTTGATTTTATTCTCATGATCCTTTGGGAGCCTCAGGATATCAGACTGACTATATATAGCGTACATGTATGTTGGATGAAGAAATCCGTTCGTATCCACTTCCAGGAATCGATAGGTCGGACGTTATCACCTCTCATACACTCCTATCTTTCCTCTCCCTTCCAAACTTATCGTCACTCGCCTGGACCAGACATAGATCGCTCTCTGAAGGACTGATTCTTGCCATCTCAAACTCGATGCCTCTTCTACGAGACTTGGAAATCAACGGATCTACTTTGGATGTTTATAACCCAACCTGTTGGCTCAGAGTGTCCAGATTGGAGAAGTTAGGATTAATCATGCCGGACAAGGGCATGGTTGACGTGTTGGAAGAATGGTTCAAAGTATTGGATCAGAACCAGGATACAACAGGGAGGACAAGCCTTGGGCTGAAGAGATTATCGATCATCTGCAAGGTATCATTATCGTTTCTTTCGTTGGCACATGCATCTTGCCCTATGTTTTGCATCACTGATACTTGTTCCATGATCTCTATTCGTACATAGTCAACACCTCTAATAAAAGATCATCATCTTAAATCATGGGCGCCGTATCTATCTAACCTAAATGAGCTTAGTTTGACCGCTTGTACAAAGATCAGCTCTGAAGGTGTCCGAACGATTCTCCGCTCTACTTCTGGATCGATTACTCATCTCGGACTTGAATCTGTGGAGAATGTTGATATTCTCACGCTTGACCTACCCACGTTAACGCCCCATCTTAAATACCTTTCTTATACCTATCCGAGCGGCCATATCGTCCGTTTAGATGACACCCTCATTGCGTTGCATGATACCCTCGAAATACTTCATCTGACATACCCAACTGGCCGACCTTCCATCCCATTCACTTTACCTGACGTAACATTCCCAAACCTTACTCTCTTGTCACTCTCATCCAAGGTTCTGTGGGGATTTCCTGATAGATGCTTATCGCCTAACCTGAAACAGCTGTTTTTGCGCATACGGACACCGAAAGATTTCAACAAGCTGAATATCTTGATGGAACAAATGAAGCATCTGAGAGCACTACAGATCTTAGCACCTCCGCCGGATGAATATGGTTGGGAACCGGGCATGAAGGACCTACATGCCTTGGCAGAGTGTCATTCAACTTTGATGCAGATCGGGCTCGGAACTCGAGTTTACCAGGTAAGCTTCGATCTCTTGAAGAATATTCTCTTCTAGTCCCTCTTTCTGAGATAATGTACCGGCGGTATATCGGGGGGTTTTTTTTTACAGGCACTTCCTTCGTTGATCTCTGATCATCCATCTGGGCACACACGCCGACTGGAGCGATTCGATACTGAGCAAGGAAGTCGAATTCCTGATTTGTATCGCCTAGGCAGGTTCCACGCTTGAACACATCCGAATTTCTTGCTATTGTTGTGTGCAGAGGTGTGTACGGTAGAATAGTTGATTATGGAGGAACAAACTTGACGTTTCAAGTTTCAAGTTGATCTAGCACCCTGGTGTCGATTCGTAAAAGTCTCTGCTCAAACACCAGAAACACCCGTTGTTGGATAAATTAAATTCTTGGAAACTCAAGAACGGTCTTATGAGATTCGGACGACCCTCCAGGCAAAACACACGGAAGAACGGACGCGATATTTCCCGAGAGGAGTGAAGGTGTATCTCAACTCGTTTTCTTCTTTCTTAGTATCTTGATCACCGAAAAGGCGGAGATCAAAGTAAATGATAGCCATGTTGATATCTAAAAATGAGCGGTAAACATAAGTGGAATGAAAGGTATACAGCTCATCTTAGAGAATCGTCAATAGCGAGGGCAAAAGAAGAGCGGCAGGAAAATGATAAGGATATAGAGTAATATATATATACATATATATACCTCTTCAACTGAGGACCTACATTCAATCATATCCGTACTATAAACAGCAAGTACTGTAGGTATGTTTGACGCCATCGTCTTATTGATCGTGGGCAAGTCAGCTGAATCCTTGGCGCTGGCTGTCCTAGTGGAATCTCGATGAATAGAAGAGGCGAGGAAGGGAAGAGTTAATTGCTTAAATGAATCTCAGGGCACGTGAGAAAAACAACGCAAACCCAAAAGGAACACAACGTAGACGGTTGTGCCTGTAGGGGTGTATGCCAAGCATTTGCTAGAACGTGATGCTAAAGACGTAGCCGTAGTTACTGCATAGTCTATGGCAGACTTAGCGGCTTGGCCCGATATGGAAGAGCCGACGGTCCGATGGGAATCTCTGGCATTAATTATCGCTGTTCATATCAGCGCTAGAGAGACGGTAGAGATCAAGGGAGTAAGGCAAATCAGCTGCATTTTCATGTTTTCAAAGGTCAACCTTCTCTGTAGTAAGATTGATCTGTCCTTTTGGGTCGATGAAGGACACAGAAGTTAGTTATGATCTCCTGCCTCAAATGCCTAGCTGGCGTCAAGCGCGCGCTCTGCCACGACACCGTGGAGCGATGCTAATATGAGAAACACATAGAAAGAGAAAGAGATCATTTTCAGTACCGAATATACTCATGTAAAGATCATCTATCACTTTAAACAACGATAAACTGCTTTAGATAAAAGTCACCTATGAGATCTATTGGTTTCTTTATTGATCGACGACGTAGGTCTCTTTTCCGGTGACTACCTTATGACTGACCAAGGGCTCGGCATTCTTCATTAGGGTTATACTTACCTAATATAACATCTATCAAAACACTAGTATATGTACTTCGTGTGTGTTCCTTCATTTACAAGCTCATCAAGGTCTGTCTTTTCTCTTTCGTTGCTTACTTCACAGAGCGAATGTGAGTTGAGACATCTTTGTTCTCATCAGAAAGAAACTCCAAGCTGAACCTTCTCGTTGGGATCGATTTAGTTCTTCCTGTCTTTCACAGAACTCTGGTTTACTGCTGTTTTCAAAAGGACAACCGCCCACTTGACTACCCCTGCCAACGGGGCTTTCTTCATTTTCTGCCTCTCCCCTTTTTCAACTCTTTTTTTTACTTTTCAGGCCACTTTCCTTGCTTCCTTTTTCTTCTTCATTTCATCTTTCATACCCCTTGGTCAAATCGATCAATAAATATCAAACGTACTTGCAGACCGTTCAACTCGTCTTGGCGAGGACCTCAGCATCTATCTCATCACTCAAACCCTGATACCTTGTTCTTCTCATCCTAGCCCGGACCTCCTTTTACCCCTTTGCAATCTCCCGTACATCTTCTCAACAGAGGCTGATATCTTCCAGCATGGCTGCCCGTCAACAAGTCGTGCCTAATAGAGGGTCTACAAGAAGACATGAGCAGACGGACGATCTCACAGAGCTTGTCTCAATCTCGGAAGAATCGATCGTGGTGAGTAACTAGCAATCGTACCTATCATCTTGATGTTTATACCTTATATGCAGTAGCCGATAGAGCAGAAGAAGAGAAATAAACAAAGCCTCCAACTACGATACATCTTCGGGCATTCGATTGTGCCAGTCAGAAGAGAGACTAGGTTGACATAGCTGACTTCTGGTTTTCTCTGACATCGTTGTTCTTCGAACAGGCCTGCCTTCGCGATCGATACTTACTCGATCTTATATATACATCCCTTGGACCTTCTGCCTTAGTGGCAATCAACCCTCACAAATTTATAAATGCCAATTCGGACCAAACATTAATGTCCTACAGCAAGGACTACAGGAATACACAGGAAATGCGGGACATACTGCCTCCTCATATTTTTGGTCTTGCCGGAAAGGCCTATTTTGACATGAGAAGGACCGGCCGGGACCAGAGTGTATTAATGAGGTAAGCTGTTACGTCTCCCCTCAAGATACATATATATACCAAATGTGTATCAACCTCTTACTGACCAAAATCTGTTGTTTAAAATTCTTCATCTAGTGGGGAAACCGGAAGTGGCAAGTCCGAACTCCGAAGACTCCTCATCCGTTCGTTTATCGATCTCTCGGTCAACGGCCCTGGAAAAAAGGGGGCGAAGCTGATGCAGCAAATTCCAAATGCTGAGGTTGGTGTTGTCTTTTCACTGTGTCCTAACAAACCAATCTAGCTTTGATAACTAACAGATCGTGAACACTCTCATCAGTTCGTACTTGAATCCTTTGGAAACGCTAGAACTCTTCACAACACCAATGCATCCCGCTTTGGGAAGTATACCGAGCTGCAGTTTTCGGATCGCGGCCGAATATGTGGTGCAAAAACTTTGGACTACTACCTCGAGAGGAGCCGAGTGGCCGGGCCTTCCCCCGGAGAACGCAATTTTCACGTCTTCTACTATCTCGTTGCTGGTGCCACACCCGAGGAACGTCAGCACCTTCGATTGAACCCCGATGCTTCTGCCTACCGTCTGCTAGGTGCTCGTGGCTTGGCTGGGGCTCAAGTCAAGGGAGGCGAAGCAAACGACGACCGAGCCCGGTTCGAACAGTTGAAGCAGGCGTTCAAGCTAGTCGGTATGTCAAAACGGTTGGTCGCCCAAGTCTGTCAGCTAGTTGCTGCTATCTTGCATGTCGGAAACCTCGAGTTCTACATAGATCACGATAAAAACCCGGACGCGGCTATAGTGAGAAACTGGGACGTTTTGGAGACGGCTTCCGAGTTCCTCGGAGTCAAAGCTTCGGCACTGGAAGAAATCTTTAACTGCAAGACCGCGATGGTCCAGAAGGACGTAGTCACCGTGTTCCTCGACCCCGAAGGAGCCTCTGCCAACCGAGACGACTTTGCAAAGTCTCTCTACTCCTTGCTCTTCGCTTGGCTTAATGAACATATCAACGAACGCCTCTGCCGAGATGACTTTGCGAACTTCATCGGTATTCTCGATCTGCCCGGTTTCCAGAACTTCTCAGGTATTGGCGCACGATTAAACTCGTTGGATCAGTTCTGTGTCAACTTTTCGAACGAGCGACTGCAGAATTGGATTTTGCAGTCGACGTTTGAGCGACAGACCGCCGAGTACGCCGCTGAGGGAATTTCATCTCTCATTCCTTCAGTTCAGTACTTTGACAACTCAGAATGCGTCCGAATGCTCTCAACGACGCCTGGAGGCTTGGTGCACATCATGGACGACCAGACTAAAAAGATGGGCAAGAAGACGGATCATACTATGGTCGAGGCGATGGGTAAACGATGGAACAACCACCCGAGCTTTTCATCTGGGGGACAGGATCGAACAGGGTTCCCTACATTCATCGTCTCTCACTACAACGGGCCGATCACGTACTCTTCCGAGTCTTTCCTCGAGAAGAACGCTGATGCAATAAACCCAGACTTTGTCTCACTCTTGAGAGGAAGTACCGATACCAATATCGACGAGTCTGGTTCTTCAAATCCCTTCATCCGAGACTTGTTTGCTTCGAACGCCATCGCCACTCAGGTTCACCCGAGGGATCAAGAGGTCATTGTTGCCGCTCAACAGCCCGTCAAGCCAATGAGGGCTCCCTCTACTCGGCGAAAGGGAGGCAGACTCGGTGCTCAGTCAGGAGCAGGAGACGACGATGGTGCGCAGGACGAGAATTCTGGTGAACGGTCTTCCCCACAAATTCGATCTGTCGTCGGAGAATTCAAAGCGGCTCTGGATGTATTGTTTGAGACGTTCGACGATACAAAATCTTGGGTCGTGTATGCCTTGACTCCGAACGACGTTCAACTACCAAACCAGCTCGAGTCGAGAGGTTTGAAAGCTCAGGTGAGAAGTGTAGGGTTGCCCGAATTTGCGAAAAGGGCATCAGTCTCTTTCGAGGTCAGCATGACCCATGCAGAGTTCTGCGAGCGGTACGAGCAGGAGTTGATTCCTGGGTACGATTCTACTACGGAAGCGGTCATCAGTCTGCGTGAAAGGAAGGAATGGCGAGAAAAGGATTTAGCTGTAGGAAAATACAAGGTTCGTCCTTGCATCTTTCATTTGGTCTTATCGAGCGTCAAGACAAATTCAACATGTCTGAGACGGAATTGCAACCTTAATTTGCTCCTCTAACAGATTTTTATCAGTCCTCGTGTATTCCGCATCTTGGAGGACGAGCTTCGAGTTCATGACGTCGAGGAGAAGCGTCGAAACCAGGAACTCGAAACCGACAGTCGAAGTTTGGCACCTGGCGGAATCACCGAAGACCCGTTCTCTCCATACAGGAACACATTCTACAACTCTTCGCCTGTGCAATCTCCTTTCCTAGGGGGCAGCACGAGTAATTTTACTGAAAATTATTCTTCTCAGGCTCTACCCCTAGTCACCAACGCCCAGCGGAATGAGCTCGATGTGGATTACGATTCCAAGACGACGCGGAGTTACGATGATTACGTACCTAGCCGGTTCAACAGCCAATACGATGACAACACGTCCAACGTGGGTACTGAAGCATACGCCCCTTCCAAAAACATGTTTGGCAGCATGGAAAAAACCGGATTGCATGACCAGGCCGACCCGAAGACGGCCGGTGCAAGAGAGACGACCGAAGTTATTGGTACCTCCCCTGCTCGTCGGAGATGGGTTGCCCTCGTTTGGCTGCTTACCTGGTGGTGTCCAAGCTTTCTGCTTGCTACCCGGAAGAAGTTCAAACGACCAGACGTCAGGCAGGCATGGAGAGAGAAGTTGGCGATCAACGTTATCATCTGGTTCATCATGGGCTGTGCAGTGTTTGTGATTGCGATTCTAGGAAACTTGATTTGTCCAAAGGAATATGTTTACAGCACGGGGGAGCTTTCTCAGTATTCTTATGACAACGATCCGGACACCGAACTTGTCGCCATTCGAGGAGAGGTCTTTGATGTACGTCGTTCTTTCTTCTCGCTCAAAATTCCTGTTCTGCTGCATTTCTGACTTCTTAATTGATACGGCTCAATCTGTTCAGCTTACTGGTATCGCCAAGACCCATCTCAATATTGTCCCTGTCGTTACCTCAAAGTCCGTCCTTCAATACGGAGGAATTGATGCAACCTCTTTATTCCCTGTTCAGGTCAGTGCTCTTTTTAACATGATCCGTGTTGACTCAACGGATATGCTACAACGCCCTTATTCTTATATTCTCTAGGTCAGCGCTCTGTGCAACGGAATCGATGGATATGTCAGTCCTTGGGTACAAATCAATTCTCTGAACAGTTCGAGCTCTCAAGATTCGAACTCTGGCTACCACGATTTCCGAGCTTTCACCACCGATTCTCGACCGGATTGGTATTACGAACAAATGGTTTATATGCGATACAATTTCCGAAAAGGCTTCGTCGGTATCCTGCCTTCAACAATTAAATCGTCAGCAACCAGTGGAGCTGCCGTGGCGATCTACAACAATCACGTGTACGATGTCTCGGAGTACATCAAGTCCCCGCCCTACTTCAGAACTCCTTCGGGTACCCAAGTTCCATCCAACTCGAGCACAAAGTTTATGTCGTCAGAGATTATATCTCTTTTCCAGGAAAAAGCTGGTACAGATGTTACAAAGAGCTTAGATGCTCTTGCCTCTACACTCGGCCAAGACGTTGTAGATCGTCAGCTTACTTGTTTGAGAAATTTGTAAGTATCATTTTTACTGACACGACAATATGACCGGTGGTTGGCTAAATACCTCTATTTTTCAGGTTCTTGACCGGATTGGTAGACAATCGTCAATCCGCTCAGTGCAAATTTGCCGAGTATATCCTTCTTGCGCTCTCAATCTTCATGGTTTCCATCATTGGGTTCAAATTCCTCGGAGCTCTCTACTTTGGATCAACTCGACTTCCAGAATCTCAAGACAAGTTTATCATTTGCCAGGTGCCCTGTTACACAGAGGGCGAGTCTTCTTTAAAAAAGACTATTGATTCCCTCGCAAAGCTCAAATACGATGACAAGCGAAAGCTTATTACCGTCATTTGCGATGGTAACATTGTCGGAGCCGGTAACGATCGAAGCACCCCTCGAATTGTTTTGGATATCCTCGGTGTCGACCCAAACCTTACCCCGGAGAGCTTAAGTTTCCTATCACTAGGAGAAGGACAGAAACAGCACAACATGGGAAAAATTTACTCAGGTTTGTACGAGTGCGCCGGACATGTAGTTCCTTATATTGTTATCGTCAAGTGTGGTCGACCAGGAGAAGGTCATCGACCGGGCAACCGAGGAAAACGAGACTCTCAAATGACTGTTATGCACTTCCTCAACAAGGTTCGTTTTCTTTTAGCAGACTTTATTCTTCATATTTGCACAGTCCGTTTGAGAAGAGTCTTTTCATATTAAACCATGCTTTCTTTTGCTTGATCCATCAGGTTCATTACAATACCCCAATGAACCCCATGGAGCTTGAAATGTACCATCAGATCAAGAATGTTATCGGTGTCAATCCCAGTTTCTATGAATACATCTTCACGGTCGATGCCGATACTACCGTCCATGAGGATTCTCTGAGTTATCTTGTCGCCTCGTGAGTGTTCCCCTGCTCGGTTACCGACAACTGCTAAATGATGTACACTGATAGGTTCCTCTTGATGTGAATACGATAGAATGGTTAACGATAAGAAGGTCATCGCTTGCTGCGGAGAGACGTCTATCGCCAACGCGAAGCAGTCGTTGATCACAATGATGCAGGTCAGCTACGTTTATCATCATCTCGTCCAATTGAACCTTTGTTTACTCCTTAGTACATGTTCGGTTTCGTTTCCATAGGTCTACGAATACTTTATCTCTCATCACTTGGCCAAATCGTTCGAAAGTCTCTTTGGATCGGTCACCTGTCTTCCCGGTTGTTTCAGTATATATCGGTTGAGAACGCCCGATTCTCATAAGCCACTCTTCATCGCAGATGAGGTGATCAGTGGTTATTCTGAAAACCGAGTCGACACTCTACAGTAAGCCTTATCTTGCAAATATTCTCTCTGAAGTAATGATTCTAGGCACTAAATTTCGCAATTTTTTTCATACAGCCTTAAGAACCTATTGCACTTGGGAGAGGATCGATATCTCACTACTCTCCTTCTCACCTATTTCCCTACCTACAAAACAACCTTCGTTCGACCGGCTCAAGCTCAGACGGTAGCTCCCGATGAGTGGAAGGTTCTAATCTCTCAACGTCGTCGATGGATCAACTCTACTATTCATAATTTGGCGGAACTAGTCTTTATCGACAAGCTCTGTGGATTCTGCTGTTTCTCCATGCGATTTGTCGTCTTTGTCGACTTGGTTTCTACCATCACCGCTCCGGTCACTGTGGCTTATGTAAGTAGTTTCTCTGTTCTCTTCGATCGTGTTTTGCGCTATTAGACAGAATTGACTAACCAATCGTTTGTGGATTTCCGTAGATTGTGTATCTTCTTTACTTAGTCATCGGAGACGGAGAAACAATTCCTACCCTGTCCATCATTATGCTCGCCGCTATCTATGGACTTCAAGCAGCAATCTTCCTCCTCCGAGGAAAGTGGGATATGATTGGTTGGATGGTGTTCTACATCCTGGCCATCCCCGTCTTTTCCTTCGCGCTTCCAATCTGGTCTTTCTGGTACATGGACGATTTCTCTTGGGGTTCAACCCGTGTGGTGGTCGGAGAAAAAGGAAAGAAGGTGGTCATCCATGATGAGGGCCATTTCGATTCAAAGTCCATCCCACTCAAGACCTGGAACGAATACGAGAACGAACTCTGGGAAAGGGAGAGCAATAAGTCTGTTGGCTCTTGGGTTCCCCCTTCGAAACGAGCGATTGGAACGGAAGCTGGCTCTCTATACGGCCGGGAAACCGTTTATGACGCTCCTATTTCTCGCCACGAATCTTCCTACGATCGGTACCAAGACTACAGTCCTGAAAGACCATATGGTAGTAGGCCAGCAAGCGTGGCTGGCGGAGGATACTACACACCTTCATTGCAACCTTCTGGCCTTCAACAAAGCTACCGACCCCCTGCTAATTCGTTCTATGGTCAACAACCGGGCGACGGCCGAAGTGTTCGTGGGACCCAATACGGAGATTACTTCAACGACAATGGATCTCAAGCTGGAGGAGGTAACTATCAAGCGGGTTCATCCCAGCTGGAGTTGCTTGAGTCATCGAGACATGTGGATGGTCCGTCAGATCATGACCTGAATGTTTCGGTGAGGAGGATTCTGGCCAACTCGGATCTCAACTTGGTCACTAAGAAAGGTGTGCGGAAGGATCTGGGTAAGTGATTAATATCCTCAAAATGTTGTTACTAGCTTGTCTTCTAAACAGTCTTTGTTTTGTTTGACTGTGTGTTGTAGAGAGCGAGTATGGCGCCGAGCTGTCGTCTCGTAAAGAGACCATTAACCGATTTATCGAACAAGCACTCATGGACTCGTAGAACAAATTGTGTTTTTGTTTCTCTCATCTTCTATCTTCTTCTCTTTTGAATACCCATGTCTTGGTTTTTTATTCTATTTCTTTCTTCTGTTTTGGAACACATCCTGATGCTTTAAACGTTTCTCCAATCATTTCTGTTTCTCTCTCAAGGATACTTTCTTTATTTTCTTCCTCATGAACTTTTCTTACTCTCTCTTTTGGTCTCTGATCGCCTTGTTTCATATCGCTTTCTCTATTTTCCATCAGTCTCGACGAAAAGTCTCTTCGCTTTCTTCCTGCACGTCATCGTCTCTTTCATTCCGATTTCGACCGACTACTATCTGGTCGTCTGCACGTTCCCTCATTTCCCTTACATATCTTTCTATCTTCACATTTCATGCATACATGTACAAGCCTTATCTCTTTCTGGTTATTTTCTTACGAAGCTGAAATTTCATTTAACGGGCAAAAAGAACAGTTCTTGTGATCTAGTGCTCGGCTCGGCCAGAAAGAACCGAATCAGAGCGTTCGGTCGGAACCGGAAAGGCGCGAAGAAACCTGTAAAAATACATACCGCTTAAATCCAATTCTCACTTTGTTTCTTTTCCCCTTTCGTCCGTTCCCATCTGCAGACCAGACAACGGAGAGAGATCTTTCATCAAACATCTCTCACTTTCTTCTACTTGCTCTCGGCCAAAACAGGAAGGTGTTTCCTTCGCCATGGTGTCCTTGTTCTCGTCGTCATCATCGTCTCCTTCTCTTTCCTCCTCAAGTTATAAAAGTAGCAATCTACCCGAACGCCAATACCCTTCCGACCGTTACCTAACCGTTGCTACTAGCCCAGCACCAACAGATGATCCCGTTGAAATTGATACGATTGGACAGAGCGAGCCAGCCGAAAACGACTCCGATTGGCGAAGCTTACTTTTGAACAAACAGGTATGCTCAGATCTGAGTTTATGTTTATAATCGCTCGAGTCCAGAGACAGAGTGGTAGATCATTCTTGCTCTCCTGTGTGACGGACAGAGCTTAGAGTTGTATCAACGAGTGTTGCTTCGTCGAGTCATTTCGGCTTACACTCTGTTATGATTGGGAATGTTTTGATGATGGTTCCCGTTTCAACAAAACTGTTTGAACAGCATCTAATGGAATACTTTATCGCAGGTGGCTTGGCAGGCGCGACTTCTCGAACGGTCGTCTCTCCTCTAGAAAGGCTCAAGATCATTATGTTTGTATCCTTTTTTGAAATATTCAGTGCTTCCTTATAAGAGGCGGTCACAGTACTGGCTGGATTTGTCTTTGGTGGATACAGTGTAGATGTATTTTCTTTGTCTGATAATGCGCATTATGCTTATTGTCTTTGAGTGATACAGGCAGGTTCAATCGGCACATACCGGCCAACCTTACAAGGGTGTATTTGCATCCCTGGTCAAGATGTATCGCGAGTATGTATCGCGCCTTCTCTATCTCTCTTCGACCATACGATAGAAAATTGAGTAAAAGATGCTAGACCTCAAGTATTGACTTCCTCGTCGATTTTGTTCGTGCATTAGGGAGGGGTTTAGAGGTTACATGAAAGGAAACGGGATTAACTGTCTTCGAATCATGCGTCCGTTTTTTTCCTTCTTGAATCTTAGTCAGGTTACTTGCGCTGAGCATTGTCTTCAATTTTCTTCTGGTTCGATGTCCTGACTAAATTCCGTCGCTTCAGCTTATAGCGCTGTCCAGTTCTCAACATATGAAACGTTGAAAGTCCTTCTCGCGACTGATATTGATGGTTCCGGAAACGGACAACTTGGGACAGGAATGAAATTGTTCGCCGGAAGTTTGGCTGGAATCGCTTCTGTTCGTTTCTCTTTCCTTTATATATATATATATATATATTGCTTTACTGTACGGCGTATCGATAGGTGTTTACTTTCGAGGCTTTCATGTTTAGGTCGCCTTGACATTTCCGCTCGACCTTGTTCGAGCCAGACTTTCCATCTCTGCTGCTCAACTTCATGGATCTGATTTGGAAGCCGTCAAGCTCCGTTCGTATTATTTTCCTCTCTTGGATCTACTTTTGGTGCAAACAAGCAACTGATAGATGGGTAAATGAATTGACATGAGGAAATACAGGCGGAAAAGAGCTGGGGATCATGAGCATGACTAAGAAGGTATACAGAGAAGAAGGAGGCATTCGAGGGTTATATAGAGGCTGTCTAGCAACTGCAGCGTAGGTTCTTCAAGCTTCTATCGAATTTTTCTACCTCAAACATGGAGAACTGGAGATGAGAATTCAAGTACTAATCGAGTCACAAACCTGCCTTGTTCTCTTTTGTTTCTGACAGAGGCGTAGCTGTAAGTAGAACAATCTTCTTATAGCTCTGTTGAGGGCATATCGGTAGTTCATATTCGGGCGCGCGCACCCAATTTGACTGACAACTACTCTGTCCTACTCTTCGCTTATTTCATAGCCTTACGTAGCTCTGAATTTTGTCCGTTAGTCCTCTCTCTTTACTCTCCATCGCGGGCGTGAGGAAACGATACTGTCAAAAGACACTAAAAATTGGACCGACCTTTCTTTCCTTCCATTTCTGAGCAGTTTATGAGAAATTCCGACTGTATTGGCTGCCAAAGAGTGAAGAAGACTCGATGAATGGCGGCAAGGTTGCATTCATTAAGCTAGCATGTGGAGCGGCCGCTGGTGGATTGAGCCAAACTGTAACATTTCCATTTGATTTGTTAAGGAGAAAGATGCAGGTTCGTTTTTTGGCTTACATGATCTTGTGATTGCATGGTCTCATGTACATATCTGCTGAGAAAGACATAACATTGACGGCCTTTTCATATTTTTTCTAATCTTGATTCTTCAGGTCATTGGATTGGAACAAGCTCGTCGAGCTGCTCTAGCATCAGCCGTCTCTTCGCCTCCCTCGCCTCCTTCCGTTGATATGACCTCTTTGAAAACATCGACACCACCATCACCTCCAACATCATCAGTGTCTACGTTGGTTCCTAAAATTGATCCATCGAAACCGGCTAACAAGCCCGCATATACGTACTCATCGGGTACAGGTGCTCTGATTCAGATCTTCAAACATGGTTCGTCACGAGTTGTTTTGTCTGTCTCTACCTGCGTTCATGAGCCGAGGCTAACTGGTCTTATTGCTTCCCCCCCTTTTTTTTTTAATTTTTTTTATTAATTTAAATATATGGCGGGAGGGATTTATAGAAGGAATCAGGGGCCTTTATCGAGGTATTTGGCCCAACTTACTGAAGGTTGCTCCTTCCATGGGAGTTTCATTCTTGTAAGTCCAGACTTGGTGAAGGCTCAGTTCGACGATGACTGAACGACGTGTCACTCATCTATCCTTGTTCTTGTATATTTGACCTTCTAGTACTTACGAGACTTGCCTGAAGCTTATGCATGAAACATAGAAGATGAATGCCTGACATGGAAACTAGACAAAGCTCGACGAAAAAGTCTTTGTTTCCTTCACTCTCTCCGAAAATAGTCACATCCAGTACTCTGGTTGTATCTGTACACACGCTTTGTATCACTAGATGCTTCAATTGGCGTTAGTATGTACGCCTGATCGTTGCCGACACGGAGAGTGGTTTCGATGCAGACCAAACCAACGTGCGCCAAAGGCTACACAACTTTGTTATTACTACTGTTATTATCACTATTGTCATCATTTTTGTTATCATTATTGCTATCATTATTGTTGTTATCATTATTAACAAGCATGTATAATGACGAAAGGCTCCCAACCGAGCTTTCCTCTCTTTTGTTTCCCCCCTTTTTTTTTTGTTAATCAAATTTCACTTGATAACATCTCCTAGTTGTTGAGTCGGGCAGTGTTGACACCTCCAAACTCGTTCAACAAGTTCTTGCCCTCCTCGACCATAGCTCGGCCGAACTCGGGAAGGACGAAAGCAGCTCGGTGGACGTTGTTGTTGTAGTACTTGCATCCAGGGACCTGTCGGACGGGCTCGGAGACCTTTCGGTCAGCGGCAAGGGAGCAGACGACGAAACCGATCTGTCCAGAGGGGTCTGTCGGGATCATACAC
>MVAI01000263.1:0-22165 GCA_014825565.1 Phaffia tasmanica | reverse complement strand
AACGTAGAAAAGGTATACAACGACAGGTGGGCAATAGGACAGGAAACAATACAAAACCAAAACAAAACAAAAGGTTTACATTATTTACAACGGAAAAAAAAAACTAGAGGTGAAAAAAACTGAACAAGATAGAAAAGAAAAAAAAAAGAAGAAAAAAAGAAAAGAAAAGAAAAGAAACAACAGATCAAACATGCCAAACCCTGGCTCTCAACTTGTATGTTTTGTGATTTTGCCGTAAAAATATAAATTCCAAATCATCCAACGCCTTTGCCAACCTGAACGCTTCGTTTTTTGTTGGTAGAATGATCAGAAAGTCTGATGTTGCCCTTGATGTATCTTGAGTCAACTTGAATACGGAAGCACTCGTCAGACCTTGACCCAGCCATCCTTCGTTGTCTGCTGCTCCTTCTCCTTTATCTTGCTCACTTTGTTCGGGGCTTCCGAGAAGTCGAGCGGCAGACCAGAAAGATTTAATTCGATCTTTGGTAGGTTCTCGCCTGATGATCTGGAGCCACTCTCCTAGCTTTTGAGTCTTCATCCAACGAACGAATTCTCCCTCTTGTAACGAATGAGGTAGACCTGAAACAACGACTCTCGCAGTTTCGTTCCCTTGTTTCTTCTCGACAGCCGCTCGGTTCAGACGAGGTTTCACGTACGACTCCAAGGCGGGCGGGTAGGCATGTACAGGTGAGACCGGGTACAGATCCAAGAACGGTTGATTTTGAGTGGAAGAAAGTGATGCTGGAACAAGAGGCAGGAGGAGAGCAGAGTATATTGGAAGATATGTTCTTCGCCAGGCTGGAACGCTTCGCTTGAAGCTGAATATATCTCTTTGGTAAAAATGATGTTTCCAATACGATCTAGAAACCCCTCTTCCAAACTGAGCCGAAGGTGAAAACGAGGAGGAGAATCTGGGAGAGGTAATTCGGGTGGAGAGTGAAGACAGGGAGAACGAAGTGAGGAAAGACAGATTTTGAAAATAAGAGAGCGCTTTGAGTGACTGGAAAGATGGTTTCCACCAATCTTGATACGTCTCCGGTGGACGGGCTGGCCGGGAGTCCTCATCAGATGAAGTGACTGTCGTGGCCGATGACAGTCTAGGTCGGTTTTTCTCGGCCCGGATTTCCACTCTTGGTACCGGGGGACGCACAGATGTACGATGAGGCGAAAGTGATCGTTCGAGAATGTTCAGTTCGACAGGGTTTGTGTTGGATAACCAAATGGGTTCATCGTTGGAAAGATATCCCTCGTTGGGATGTCCTGGTCGGAGCTGAAAGACAGTGGCTGAGGACTGAAAGAGTCGGTCAAATGTAGGTTGAAGAAAAACCGTCCTTATAGGTAAAATTACATGGTAGGGTCTCGATAAAGTATCCTCTGGTCCCAAAGCTCGAACTAAGAAATGACCAGAGATGATATCAATTTCTACCGCCTTTCCCGGTCAACGAATCCGTTTGGGTACTTACTTCGAGTGCTTTCGAGATCGCCTTCCCATCGACAAAACCTGTTCAATACTCTTCTTACTTTCGCGAGACCGGACGTTGTCGGCACGCCAGAAATCAAAAAATGATATCCGTCATCGTCCACGAATCGGTCTTTTGTGCGTTCAAACGATCTCCATTTCGATTTGTTCGGGTGCGGATCAAGAGCATAAACTGTCTGACCGCCAATCTGACACCACTGAGCTAGTGGGGGTGATGCTGGTGGCAGAAGATCAAACGGATTGGCCGAGGAAGGTTTGGGCCGGGGAAGTGATGTTAGCAGCTGTTCGAATTGGACGACGTCTTTGGCATAAACGACAACAATCCGGGGCACCGAAGGATCAGCTAGAGGAGATGTAACGAAAGAAACTACGTATTTGGGAATCATTAAAGCCAAGAGTTTTTTTGATAAGGAGTCCTGTGTGATGCTCATCGACAATGAAGTTTGGGCTCAAAACTTACAGGACGGAAGATCACTGTCGCCGCCCAAGGCTCTAGATAGAAAAGCATGGACATCTTCTGATTGGGCGGTGTGGGGAAGATTGTGAAGCGTGACAGAGTATGTAGTATCGACCCGTGGTCGAAACGAAGTGATCAAGACGGGCAGAGAGGCTTTTGGATGTGCCTTGTTGGAAGCTTCCCTATATAATTCGATTTGTTTCAGTGCTACGTTTCCCGTGAATGAGCATATACGTATATGATTAAACCCTTTCTGACATGGTCAGTTGCTGTTACAGAATTGTGATGATAGCAAAGTAGCTGGACGTACGATTCTTAGTGAACGGTTTGGCTGGTTTAGGAGGAGAAACAAATAAGAATGAAGGATCCAAATGAGGCAAGATACTTGCGCGCTTGAACGGTTCTTTCAAAAGACCTTGACCACCAAACGAGCTAGACGACAAAGCGACCGGAGACGGTGGTCCGGCTGATGCCTCGGATACAGATGGAGTAGCAGAGAGACGAGCCGAGGATATACAAGAGAGACATCTGATTGGCTCAGACCTCTTAACTCTCTCTATGGGAACGATAACCTTATTAAAGGTTCTCATTGTCCAAGGTGCAGAACCTGTATCAATATGGATCTGGAACGTATGTGATGATGGTGATGAGATGGAATGGGAAGGGAAGGAATGGAGAAGTTGATCATAAGAGAAGGGCTGATAAAACATATTAGGAAATAAAGCGTAATCTAATACAAATATTTTATAATAGATCATTAGAAAGTTGATCCTAACTAATCACGCTCGTTACAAAACGGTTACAGCCCAAAGATCTCTGTTTTTCAAGCTTTCACCAGTTGTTCTCTTTCTCTCGTTCAACTTCTCCACCTCTCATCCTCTTTCTTTCTCATACCTCGTTTTCGTTTTTCTTTTTTGAGTGACTTGCACTCATATACCATATAGCCAACGGCTTCTTGAGTTTATTTTCACCTTGTGAATAAGACAAGAAGGAGGGATCTCAGTGTTTAGAAGAAGAAGAAAAAAAGAAAAAAAAACTCGCGAAAAGGCTAGACTTGGGGCCATCAAATCTCCCACGTATCCATACTTTCTTGTCCAACTATGTCCTCCTCGACGGCAGCTCTTCTTCAATCGTATCAGCCTGATCGATTCAACAAGCTCCGATCGCTTCTGTCATCCTTGTTCAGCCCAACAGCTTTTTCTACTCCTCATATCACCAGGGAAATCTATACTGAGCTCGAGAAGGCCAAACCATGGTTCTTAAATCTGCTTAGAGTACCTCCTCCGAAGGCTGATGAGAAGGCGGAGGTCGAGAAAGGTTTGTCGGACTTCTAGATTTACGAGCCTTGGATCTTTTTGCAGTCTTTAATGAAAATTGTCGTCCTCGCTCTATATGTTTATCTTTAACGCGCTATAGGCTCCATCAAGATTAAAGGAAAGCCATCAACCCTCAATCCAGAGTTCATCGCAGAGACACTCTTCTTGTCAACCGAACTATCCCTCTCCGAGCTATACTGTGCTCACCTGTTACGAGCAGGCATCAAGCTTCAATCCAGATATGGTAATCGACCGGCTACCGAAACAGCCGTTCTTCTTTTCCATATGGAGCGACTGGACATGCTGGCCTGTCTTCATCTGGTATACGACCCTGCGGTGATGACAGAGGGCGTCGATGGATCCGTGCTCGATGGCCTTAGGGTATTTGGAAAAGATTTGAAGGGAAGCATAGCTGAGCTCGACGGTGGGAAGGAAGGAAGCCTGGTGGAAAGAGCTTTGCTTGACCTGGACCACACAAAGCAATCGATCCAGAAACTTCAGGGCTCGGTTGGCTCTGCCTATGGAAGAGGAGCCCTCACCACTGGTTCCTCTTTCAACCCTAATCCTGCTGCCTCTTGTTCGTCCACGCCTTCTGGCCCAAAACTCTCGCCAGAAGTGATCCAAGAGCGAGTATTTTCGCTTAAAGGGGAAAGAAACGCGCTCGGTCACTTTTTGTTCCTGATGAGCTATACGCGAAACATGCGCAAGAAGGAAGTCCAGAGCTTGATTCGCTGGTTGGCCAAGTTGGAGAAGGACGATGTCGAGGGTGAAGAAAGAGGGCTGGTTGGTTATTTGGCCACGTGAGTGTGCATTGTCTAGTCATGCTTTCCTGTTTCAAGCGTACTCGGAACTGACGTCCAAACATGTCAAATTCTTCAACCCAGTACGGCTTTGGCAGCTTTCGATCTGAATGACATCAAGCTCGTGGATGTTGATCACGAGAGGGTGAGTCCTCAGTCCTCTTTACTATCGTTTCGTTCTGATCTGATATTTTGTTTTTACTATCGTCAGATTGTCCAAGAGCGATTCCTCAAAGATACCCAATTTATCAAAATCATGACTTCTGAGATCGTCAGTCTGATTTATAAGTACAGTTACCACTTCCACGAAATAAACTAACGCCCTCTTGTTTATGCAATTAACCCAACAGGTTGAACGCCCTTGGAAGTTTGCTCCTCTTCAGTCTGCCATCACCCTTCAATGGGCTCTCTTCTTGGTTGAGGCCTTCCGACACAATCGAAACCTCGAGCAAGAGACTAGGTTGACGGAAGAGGCTGTGGAAAGCATGGCTTCAAACGCCATCAGAAATGACGCCTTTCAATTCCTGACTAGCACGGTTGTTTCCGGATCTTCCTCTCTCTCTTCCAATATATCCTCTTCTACCTCTGCCACCAATAGTCTCGTTCTCGCCTCTAATACGCTTTCGGGAGTAGCTTCTGAAGACAGCAAAAGTGCTGACTCTAAATTGAGGATGGAGAATGTGGTGGATCCAAGTTTCAAGTGGTACATTCTTACCCAGGTTGACTTGTTGATCGGTAACTTTGTGACCACGATGTCCCCAATCCTCCGAAAGATCAAACATAAGGAAGAGGATGCCATTTTGAACCCAACTTCGGCCAACTCGTCCCGTCGATCATTAGGAGGAAGCGCGAGCCATGGACCGAACTCAAGCGCTATTGCACCTCCGTCTCCTCGGGCTGATGTCGAGGCTTTGTTCATCTTGGTGGCTGCCGTTTACAGAGATTGCCCAGCAGATGCGGGACTCAAATTCTGGAACGACAAGGAAGGACGACTCTTCGCTTTCCTTCGGTGGGCGGCTGATTCTCGAACAGCCGGAATGATCCGAGCGCTGTTCGAGATGCTGGCCTCCCTCTCGGTTGGGCCACAAAGTTCGACATTTGCCTTTGAATTCCTCGCTACTGATGAAGGAGAGCGCATTGACGTCGATTCCAGCTCGGAAAACTCGCTCAGAGTATGCTCTTGGTCGAGTTTGTTTGCCGCTTTGTCCTTTTACGCTGCCCAACTACCTAAAATCACGACTAACTCCCAGACGTCGCTTGCTCAGAGTGTGAACGTGGCCTCCCAACCCCGAAGAGACTCAAATTCGCCGTCCACAATTCCTCCGGATGAGATAACCCTCCTCAAATCGTTCTTACTTCTGCTCAAGAACGTTGTTCTCTATTCGCCTGTTGCCCGAGCGGCCTTGTATGAGAACCAACAGTTCAAAGCAATTCCCACGATCCTATTACTCATCAACAGCAATGTCTCCATCGGCTTCAAGGCCGCGTTGTTCGACACGCTCGCTGCGTTCTGCGGACCAGAGGCCGGACCGTTAGGAGCGGACATTTCAAAACAAATGTGGGTTGCATTGGATCGATTAGAAATCGTTCCTTCGCCTAGGAATGCAACCGGATTTGGCGAAGGAAGCTTGTACAGATCGAGTTCGTTCGGAGCTTCCAGGCCAAGCTTATCCTCTGGAGGTATTATCACCGAGTTTCAGGATGGTGAGCTGTTTACTTAATATGCCTCCTCTCTCCCATCCCGTTTCTCTGAAAATTCCGTTGCTGACGTGTTCATTAAAATTGGATAATTAAATCATCTAGCTGAGTCTTTTGCCAAGACTTACCCGGCTACCACTTCCTTCGTCCACCTTCTTGATTCTCTAATTCACACGCCCTCCAAATCGTCGTCGTTGATCACCGGCTTCGAGATTGACTCACCCACCCTTCCTGATTCTATGGGTTCCGGTTCCCGAACCCCTGGGATTTCTGCTTACGTTCGATTCGTTCTCGAGGACGTCTTCCTCAAAGCTCCCAAGCTTGTCTACTCTGATCCCGCCGAGAGGTGGAACTTGACCGAGCGATCGCTCTGCTTTATCGAGAAGTGTCTTGCGAGCTACGACTTGAGCCCATTGTTGGCAGAAGAAGCCGCCGGAGGATTCCCTGGAGGATCGTTTGGGAAAGCAGGTGGCCAACAACGCTCGGCTGTTGTTGCATTGGCTCTGCACCCTGGCTTTGAAGTCTTGAGGAAGTTTTTGACAGAGCCTGCCTTGCTCAAGGGATTGTTCGAGGTCGTCTCTGTCGGTTTGGATGGTTTAGCGGAGGATTCTGGTCGAACAAGTTCGATGACCAAGGCAGTCCTTCGGTCGCTCCGAATCGTCTACCGTATCCTGCAGATTCAGTCCCTCTTCATCGAAGTTCTCTTACCAATGTTGGCCGAATCCTCCAACTCTTTTGGTTTCAACACGACTTCTCTTCTCTCTGCTATCGCGCCTCTAGATCAGCACCTTCTCTACTCCCATCCTGTCGTCGTACAGATTGCTTTATTCGTCAACTATGCCGAAGATCTTGAGTTCTCCCTCCTGGCCGTCAAGATTGTCTCTCTTCTCAGCCAGTCAACTTTCTTCATGGCAACCGATCGATTTGAAAACGTGTACAGTTCCCATATGAACAGGCTTGTTGGAATCATTGATTCGTCCGACGAGTCACTCCGAATCCTGGATGGTTTCGTTCGAAAACTGGAGGTCAATACAATCGACGGTTGGTCTCCCGAGGATCCTTTGGAGGCTTTGCTCGCCCCGACTTCGTCTGTCTCAGACGAGGATTACACCGAGGTCATCCGATCATGCATTTTGGACCTCCTTATCCAAAACACAACTGCCAACTGCTCTGGACCGAATATTGCCCACTTCTTGTCTGGGTTTAACTTGAACAAGTCCTCGTCCGAGCTTGCGATCGATGATCCGCAGGCTCAGGGAACTACACTATCTTGTCTTCACATTGTGTTCGAGCTGCTTGCTCAGGGAGCTAAAAGGGACACAGATGAGGAGGAGGCTGACTTGGATAAGATCGTTTTGTGGGAGCAAAATCCCAGCTTGGCCGAGAAATGCGCGAGGTTGGTGTATCAGCTCTGTGTGCATGAATTCACCGGCCAAGCTACCACTCGTTACATCCGAACTAGGGAGGACTACTGTGCTCGACAGCTTGCTTCATTCCCTCTTGTGGCCCCTTCGGTCTCGAGAGGAATCTCTGGATTGATCGTTTACCCGAACGGACAGCAGGTTCCTTGCTCTGCCGCTGATTTGGCATCGTTCCTTCGTTTCCGATCATTCGTACTTGATACCGCGTCACTCGAGTTGCATCTTATCAATCCGACTGGACTGCACGCTACTAAACTGATTGACATTCTGTTCAAGAGCCCTCTCAGCGTCCAAGACGCATACGTCGCTCATGTGGCTGGTATGGATACTCAAGGGCAACCTTTAGCAAAGATCATTGACGTTTTACTCTCGCTCGACTTTGAGTGGAAGGATTCCATCGATGATGCGGACATGAAGTTAGTATTCTTCGCGAAGATTGACTTCAACACGTGCCTTCAGATGAACGATCGAGGGTGCGAAGTATACGATATCCGAGCCTTGTTATCAGCTATGAACGTCGTTCGAAGAAAGCATCAACAGATGGGCGCTCTTTCGTCCGATGCTCAGCAGAGAGCTATCAGGGCAGAGACCCGAGGAATTCTTTTGACGCTTGCTGCCGAGAACCACCGACGTGAAGTTGCCTACGCCAAGCAGCAGTGCTTAATCTCATGGCAGCGAGCTTTGGACGTTTGTCTCTTCAAGTCATTTGAGCTGGTTCCCGTCGATCAGCGAGAATCTCTCATCTTCGATCTTCTGCAGGCCATCTTCCATCATCTTTCACTTCCGGGTTGTACCCCTCAAGACGGGGAACTTTTAGGGCAAACCCTTCTCTCTCTAGTCACTAAGCTTCGTCAAGGTCGACAAGAGCAGGTTCTCCGAGTGGAAGATGGAAAAGTGAATGGATCGCTCCCTAGCGAAAAATTGCAGTCCTTGCTTCGACGGATCATTGAATTCATCACTCAAGCAGGAACAACCGAACTCTTCCGTGGAAATCTTTACACTGTCTTGGTCAACTATCTCCAGCTTGTTACTGTCTCTTCTATCAACGAGAGTCAGTCGGCGTCAAATGCTACTGAGGAGTCCGGTTTGGCTTTCAGGTCGGCTGCCCAGACGTCGGTTTTGGAGTCTGGCTCGCTTTCAATCTTAGTAGGCGCGATGGACAGACTTGCGCCTGTCATTTGCAAGGATGCGTTAGACGGAAGTCAGATCTGGAAGACGGTGGCCTACACTGCGTTAGAGTCTTTGGTTATAGCCTCGAGAACGGATCGAAGTCATAAGCTGCTCAATTTGCTCGCTCGACATGGATATCTCCGAAACTTTGTACAGTCGCTCAAGGATACTGAGGAAGAGCTGAGGAGAGTGCTCGTTCCCGATCCGGGTAAGTTCCCTCTTTTGACATGTTTTTTTTTTCGCCTAATTCAATTCTGTAGGGGGCTAGCGCAATTTACTTATGTCGTATGTGTGTGTTTTGATGCTCAGATGACCTCAACGCGTTTTACGTGTTTGAAGCCAAGAGTTCGTTGCTCATTCAGGTTTCACGTACTCGGGATGGAGCGGAACGTCTCCTTGAAGCACGCATCTTCGAGACTCTCAGCCAATGCTACACATTCGAAGATCGACCTGAAGCCGAGGATAGCATGACCGGTGAGACTAACTCGGCACTGTTCTATTTACTGATATAAGATACGGTCACTCAACCCTTTTTTTGTTTCTGTGTGGTTCTCAGATTACGACTCGTTCCTTCCTCCGGCGATTGAAAGATACCATCAAATCTTGATCCCTGTCTTACAGCTGACAAACGGCGTCTTGTCGAGCGTTGGATCGACGTCCCCTGTCGGAATCACGGAGGTAAGTGCTCTCTTTTCTAGATGAGGAAAGTTTAATCGTCAATATATACTCAGAGCACAATGTACTATTTACTTAAATTACAGGCTCTTGGATTCATCAACGCTCACCGAGAGACAATTCTTGCTCTCTTGAAGGACGTTCCTTCCGTTACGTCTTTGATCTCCATCAAGGAGTTGAGCTTGCTTGTCTCTCTATTCACTCATGTGTTACCTAGGGTGGCCCAAGAAGATCTTGTTAGTTCGATTGCACCTTGACGCTCTACTGATTTATTTGATGTACAAGCACTAATTTTTCATTCTGGGCTTACAGTCTCTTCCATCTGGATTCGGTGCCTTCCATGCCACCCTTGTGGCGCTTGGAGGTAGATTCTTCCTTCGAGAAAAGTGGGAAGACTCGGTCTTACCGACAAATGATGCTGAACAAGCTGACAGCCAACGACCGTCACCTGGAGTCAACAGGGCCGAAAGCCTGTTTGAGTACAACATGAATCTGGCTGTTGAGGATCTGCACAAAAACCTTTTGGCGTACTTTGTTGCAACGACCGAAACAAGTGGTGGTCAGCAGATTCAGCCTGTGCTTTCTCCCTCGATAAGCAGCCGAGAGCCCAAACACGGAGCGCCAACGATCTCTGCAGCTATAGCTTTGTTCTACGAGACAGTCATCCAATTGAGGTCGACAGTTGATCAGTTCCAGGATGTCACGCTCAAGATGTCTCAACCCGAATTGCTGAGCACAGATGACATTGAGGAGATTATTCTTTCGTCTACCACGGAAGAAACTTCCAAGTATAGTACAGCCCAGCGAAAACGGCTGGCTCTTCAACAGCTTTCAAAACTCCAGACATCCTCTCGCCAACGGGGTTATTCGGCTCTTTTCCTAGTCGAGACCTTACTTCTCCTTATCTGGCGACACTTCCTCCACTTCCTTAATCACTCACTCAAAGATGGAAGCTCGGAACCTAATTGGAACGCCATCGTGCCCTCCTCTGTTTCTCTCCGGTTCAGCCAGAACCAGTCACCAGGCGAGATGTTCGGTAATGCAGGGGGTCGGAAAGGCGTGGCGAGGGAGATGTGGGAGAGATCTAGCGAGGAATTAAGCCCTGCTTTAAGCAAGTTGGATGGTGTCGATCTTCCTCTAGAGCTCTTTGGTTCAGAAGTGAACGTCCGACAGTCTTATGTGTCTATCATGGTCCGAAGACTCAAAGAGGTTCTCTCTGCTGCATCGGCTGATCAGTAGTAAAACTGTATATGTCAAAACGTGGATTGTTCTTCTATCTTTCATATTCTATATAAATATCTTTTGTGGTCCCACGTATCCTTTAACTGCACAAATGTTGTCTTGACAAGTAATCAGAATAGTCGGTGTAAGAGTGGTGACTAACCTTTCATGCCAAGCGTAAACCCAAGAGATCACATGTATACGTCAGACGTCAGCCAAATGAATCGTCCGTCGTCTGTCAATCACCAAGCTCACAGACCATTAACACGTTAAACAACTAGCCATCAACGTTTGCGGCTACATCTCTAATTGCTACTTAGAAAGATGTCTGCTCATGATGAGCTGAGATTTTATGTACGTATAAACTTACAAGCGATTTTCCCCTTCCTCCGTCTCATAGCCAATCGACTTCCGTCATCTTCTTAGTCATGTGTGCTTCACTGATGTTTTTTTTTTCGGACGGGAAACTTCAAACACAATTATAACATATTTCTGATCCCATACAATTAGTCTATGGACTCACCAACGCGGATTGCTCGACGTTTAACCTTAAGAGTAACACAAGGAGCTGCTCGACTGTTTGACATGTTCGTCTTGGACTTTGCTTCCTTGATTACTCTATTCGCAAATTTAGGATTTGACTAAGCGCTGTATCATTTCTATAGGCCAATAGAACGACGTGGTGTTTGTGATATTTTGCTTTGCTTACTTGTCGGTCTTCAAGTGTTCATCCTGTCGCGCTAACAACAGCTATTTGTTCGGTTGCTTTTCTACAGGGAGGATCTGGAACAGTGACTGGAACGGTGAGGCTATTTTTAACTGGGGTTGGAGCGAATAAACATCATTTCAATCGAGCTGTTGCTGATTCGTTTTTGGTCGCTGGAGAATGTGTTAGGTCCCAAACCATCCTCCGTCTTCGACAGACGTGAGTGCGTCCTGTATTCTGTTTTGCTTGGCTCATATGCTGAAGTGATGCACCTTCCTCTTTATTCAGACGAAATATCGAGGACCAAAAATACCCAAGGTGGCTGGTTCGACAGGCGGTTTTTGGGGTCTTCGTGCGTGAGATTTCTAGTGGACTACAGACACAGGAACGATGAATCTGATGACTTTCCCTTGCGTTGATATGTCTGACAATAGTTTGGGGTCTAGTTGCCTTTGTGTCCATCACGGGCTTCATTGTTTGGTTCTGCCTTCGACGTCGACGTCGACAAAATTCTAATCAGCCAAGCAGCTCTTTCTCATCCTTCTGGAATCCGTTCCGATCGAGAGCATCTCGTGGTTCTCGATCGAACCCGACAGCCGCCTCCAAGAGAGGATGGCTTCACTCGAGCTCGACCGACTGGACCGCTATTGGAGACGAAGAAGAAGAACTTTACTCTCGAAACGGACCGTCAGCAAAACTTAGTCGAGCAGGTTCTTCGTATTCGCTTCCTGGAAGACAGGAAGAACGCCAACTGACCTCGACAAAAGGACAACATGATTCACCTTCGCTTCTGTCATCCCCTACGAGAGACCCTCGGTCTCCATATTCTCCCAGCGGGCCATACTCGCCTAATCTTTCCGCGACTGGATCACAGGGCATTGGTTACTTTCCATCCCCTCCGTCTGTGGACGGAAAGATATACAGTAAAGCGATCCGGACAAACCACCCGTATGACCTCGCGGATCAACATGACTTTTCATCGTCCTCTACCTCTCTAAATCGACAATCAGTGACAGACCTCTCTTTCCAGACACCATCGTCTCATATGCTGCCGCCGGCGTCGGCGTCGACGTCGACAATCAGATTAGCCGTTCCCGAGCCAGCGTATCCACAGCGCACGGTTGAAGTTCCCTTCGATCTTGACAATGAGGCGGATGATGAGATTGCGCACGAACGAGAGACAAATGGATTGGCATCAGAGGCTGATCACGGAGCTGACCCATTCAAGGATCCAATCTCGAGAGAAGAATTGCATTGATAAAAGAATAGGTATAGGCGCCGATTGAGTTGTCGCAAACATCCCATATGCTTCGTTGTTTCTGTCTTCATGTTTTTTGTGTTTAATCATCAAGGCGGGGGTTGTGTGCTTCAATAAGCGTATGACGTAATTCACCTGATTATATAACCTTTTTTCTATTCTAGCTTTTGACATCAGTTTGATTTGTTCTTGCTTAAACTTGCTTCATGTCTCTACCTTTCGATCGTTGATTTTGTTCGTTGTGCATGACTTTTTATGTATGAACCTTAGGGTTGAAATGGTTTTGATATGGCATTATGGTGATACAAACTAACCTCGTCTTGAAGGAGCGGAGGGTTGGATATCGCCGGATGCCCAATCACTCATCCATGTGCTTCATCTGATTTGTGTTGTATTCCAGTTCAGAGTGAAAAGCACACGAGACCAAACGATCAGAATCAGAACGTTCGATCAAATCAAGAGGGAAGAGGTATATAAATAAATAAGACAAAGCACGATGAAAACTTACGAATGATCGGACATGCTTTTCTTTTCCGGCTTCTTCGATAGACTGGATTTCCTTCTCCGTGAGAGGCTCGATGCTGGATACTTTAAGAATTTCTTGAAGTCGCTCTGGCTTGTTGGAAGTGCTGTAGTTACCAGCGAAAGCAACGCAAAGGGTTTAGTTACGGACAGAGGAAAACGAGGTCCTGATCCGAGAAAGATAATGAATGAGGGAACGAACGTAACAATCTCTCCGCCTGCCATGATTGGGAACCAAATTGCCGAGCGAATGAGAGAGAGGAAGATGACGACAAGTTAAATCGTGTCCATGTGCAAGAAGCCGTTCAAACAATGAAGAGACTGACCACTTCTTTGAAGAGCCCATTGGAGAAGGACGTTTCCCTCGGAAACGCCTCGTTTCTTTGCACACTCCTTCACCAATGCGTCAACAGATCCTCCCTGTTCTCTGAACAGCGAGGTGAGAGGTCCGTAACAAGCGACATGAATGTTGTGTTTCTTCATGAAATCCAGAAGGGGAAGAATAGACTTGATGCAGTAAGGATGGAACTCAATCTGAAGAAAACATTAAAGAAATGATGAACTCTCAGTCGAGAGAAAGTAAATAAGAGCGATCAAAACGGAAATTTGACTTACCTGATTGATGGCAGGAACGACCTTGTTGACTGTGAAGAGGTCTTCGAAATCTTTGATTCTGAAGTTAGAAACACCGATACTCTTAGCCTTTCCTTCCGCTTGCAGAGCTTTTGTTAAGATACGAAAACGATTTTATCGTAGTTAGCTAATCGTTTGCTAGGTCAAATGAACCTCATACTGAACCAACCTTCCATGATGGGCCAGTTCTCTTTGGGAGGAGTTCCGATAGGAGAATGAATCAAATAAAGATCGACATAATCAAGGCCGAGCTGCGAAAACGAAGAGTATCAAACAGACAAATGGGAATGTAAATCTTTGGATTTTGATGCTTAAAGACATATGTAAAAGAACGAACCGCCTTTAAACTGTCTTCCAAACTAGCCCGAGGATCTTTATTTCCGACCTTGGTGGTGATGTATAGCTTCTCTCTAGGGATTCCCTTGATGGCCTGTCCTACAGACGTTTCGTTGGCATAATCTGTGTATGGCCATTGACAGCACAAAACGAAATGAAAGAATAGTATAAACCGAAGAAAGATGTCAATATCAGAGGTAAAAATTCCATCACATCTCATCCCGAGCAACAGATCGGAGGAAACGAAGACTTACAGGAAGCACAATCGATATGAACAAAACCAGCATCAATCGCTTGCTTCACCTGGATCTCTGCATCCTTGTTGAAAAGATTTGTTCCAGTTCCAAAAGCAATAGCTGGAAGTTTGGCGCCGTCGTTCAAAGTAATAAAGGTCATGTTGAGAATCCTTCTTGCGAAAAGAATGATGGTAGATGAAAGGTCAAGGTTTCTTATATAAAGATACTCCGAGTCACTTCCCACAGCTATTTATTGACGGATGACTAAGAGATGATGGAGGTGATGATGAATCATGCGACACTGCTGCTGCGCTTGAATTATGTATATGGGGCGGCTTAGGTAAGCAAAACTTTGCTTACCTAATTTGATCTTTATGCTTACTTAATCTGGGATAGAAGGCACAAGAAGATCAAGCGGTTATCCGTGAGTTCTTCATGCTTATTCTCAACTTCTTCATCTTCTTAACCTTTGCTTAATATGTATTCGTCTTGATTCTTCTTACAGCGTCAACTTCTAGAGATTTCTTGAATCCATCTTCTCTTTTTTGTCACCGTTGACCGTACTTACCCGATGACAGAGATCTTGTGTCCTTTCTTTTAGCGCACAGCGCACAATATGCTGATCATCGACGTTCTCGTCGAAGCAAAACCGAAAGAAAAAAGCCGAGAAGTTGATTAACCGACTGACACAATATTCCGCAACGGAATCCATCCCTACAGATTGGATCCGTGTGCGCGCAAAAAGAAATAACCATGCTCCATATCCGTTGATTGGGTTCATCGAGTGAATGCTTTCAAGGCCCATAAAAGCTGACCGGTTGCTGACCTTGAGTGCTGACTCCCTCTTCACACACACACATTTTTCTTTGAGCACACAAGCAACAACAACTCACTAGCATCACTCGCGCACTTACACCCATCTTAAACCCAGATCCTCTTTACCTTAAAAGATGTCTCCTCACACTCTCCGAACTCAGCTTGGTCGAATGCGCATCATCCCTGTGGAAGCTTACCCTATTCTCGGGGTCGTCGCATTTTCATTGTCTTACATGTACGCTCTCATCTCTCTTCAATTTTGACCTACATCACAATTTGGCTTACAGAATAAACCATTGTGGGATATCAATACAGGGCCTACACTTTGGTTCATACTTCAAAGGCCAACGATGTTGACTGGCGTCTTAGTGGTGGTGGAAAGCCTTGGGACAGGATCAATCCTATCCCGGAGGAACCGGTCAAGGCCAGGTTTATGCCGAAGGCCGATCGGATGAGGCTTAACGGAAGCTGTATGCTTTTTCTTTCTCTTTTTCAAATTTCTATCAAAGCCAACAAGCTCATTTGTAATTTTGCTAACCTCTCTATGTTTCTCCATTTATTAGGGCATGAATGATCAAAGATCATTCTTGATCTTCTGGTTTGCTATCAGACTTGCTTCCCAACTTATATACTTCATGACTTGCTATATTGTACTCTTTAGTTTCATCTACTTTTCCATACTTTCTTCGATCTTTTGCAAACACATTCGGTTCTTCGATATCTTTAGACCACTATGTTTGTTCTCTGTTGATTATTTAATATATGTTGCATTTTTCTACGTTATGGGAATCGAGTCACTGACGAAACTATCTCACCCTCGAAGATAATGTATAATTTGAATGTATCGTTCTCGTGAAGGGAAGACAGATTGAGATGGAGACCGATTCGCAACACACATGAAAAACATGTCATCCTACAGAGTATATTTTCTGTTTGTACAATGCAAAGACGACGCAAACCGATCGTACCTTTTGTTTTCCTGATAAATCTATCTAGTGTATAACGCGGTTCTTTCGACCTTTTTTATCCTGTTTTGTTTTTGCCCTCTCAAAGCGTGATCTCCTTTGGCTCACTGTCCTCCCCTCCCTGCCCAGCCTCGACTCCAGAAGCCGCCCTCCACTCCTCAATTGGCTTGAACAGACTCAGCAACTTCAACTCGCTCTTGTCCACCGCTTTGCCCCATCTGTCTAACACGCCCTCCTCGAAATCACGAAGCGCAGCCAAGACAGGCTCACTCGATTTTGGTTCGGTAGATCGAGATTCGAAGTGGGCTTGATCCTGAGCTCGAATGACCTTTGAGAGTACCTGACCGAGATCGTGTCCATCTTTGAGAGCGTGATTCCCACCATCGCCCATGACTGGAGATGATCGTACAACGATAGAGACAAGGTATGATAGAATGTACGTCAGATAGAGTTCCACCATGAGAAGAGAAGCAGGGGGATGTTTGACGAACAGATGGGCATGGCGTGGGCAGCGTCGCCGATCAGAAACACTCGATCGCCTCCTTCGACTTGAGACTTGAGCTTGTTGAGCTCTTCCAGCGGAGGAAGTCTTAAACACCTCATCAGCCTATGTGATTCATGTTCCAAATCACAAATCAAGTATTCATTCAGTACATGTCATCACTGCGTTCATATTAGGGTCAGGGAGTTAAGAAGAGACAAGCTGACCAATTATATTGAGCATCACCATCTCCTTTCTTGACACCCAATACAAACCTTGAGTACTCCTTCTCCGTCTTCTTACCCAGTTCTTCCAACTCTACGTACAGCTCATCTGGAATCTCTCTTGCTTTATCTAAAGATCTGTCGGGCTTCCAAAGAGGGTCGTCTGATCCGGTAGGTAGTCGAAGATAGATCCATTGCATCTGAGCTTTATCCTTCTCAAAACGATTGTAGGTCGTCGAGAAGGCAGCATATGAAGCGACGTCGACCCGGTAGGTATCGATGTCGTTTCGAAGGTGATACGGGATCGGACCGGTGAGAAGGGTCGGAGAGGGAAGCGTCCATTGGCCGGTGAAACATACTACAGGCGACACGGTAGGTTCTACTGAAGGAAGAAGCTGTTTCCTGACTATTCCAATCAACATAAAGGAGAGATTATATAAATTGATGGGACTTGATAGTAGCAGCTACACGGCAAGAAAATCAGTGAGAATGAAGAACATACCTGTAGAGTGAACGCCATCAGCTCCGATGAGTGCCGAACCGAAAGCATGGGATCCATCCTCAAAGAACGCTTGAATCCCTTCTCTGCCGGATTTATCCTTGATATGTTCGAATCTGTCGAACACTTTTTTATACTCGATTTCTAATCCGTCCGCCAATAAATCCTTCAAGCTACCCCTGTTGGCTCTCACACTCCGTCCTTCGTTCTCCAGGTCAAGCTCTCCAACAGGTTTTCCACTCTCTAGGTCAAACAGCCTAGACTCGACCATACCGTTTCCACCGACGGCACGATCTACGGCAGCCTTATCCAACCAGTTCTTTTTTCGAAAAAGTTTTTCCATCGGTCGAAGAGACCATTCGTGTAAGGTGAGCGAATAATTCGGCTTGGATGTCGCGCTGTACGAGTCAAAGATTCGATAGTCGACCTTTGGAATCAATCCATTTCGATGAAGTGTCTGAGCTAGAGAAAGGTTGGCTAAACCACCTCCAATAAGGAGAACGGGAAGTTCCGATGGAAGAGATCGAACTACTCTTCTCTGAACAGGTCGCATTTCAGTTGTGTGAGTGTTAAATGTAAGTTTCGACCGTGGTCGACATCACTCATGATGATATGAATCATAAAACTTGGCTAGGGTTACACACCACAAGCAATCGTCTCTATCATCGTCTTCCCGCTTGATTACCCTTTTGTACTTCTCTGTTGGCTCTGTCTTGGTCTTCTTGTTGACTGTCTCTATTCTTTTTTCTTTCCTGTTCTCTTTCTGCAACAATGAAGAAGGATACGTTGAAGCAGATCTTTGATCAAAACAAAGCATGCGCCGTTGATGTATATTCTATTGACAGGAGACGGTGAGCCCACATGTGTGTCAAGATGTTGTCCGCCAACACGGCCGACCACTATAGGAGCAGTCTTTGTCGAGATGAAACCTTAACAGAGCGCGTACATCGCTTCCAGAATCATCGCAGACCAAGTCTGATTGAATCATGATGCTAACGTTGTGAACAAGTAGGATCTGCCAGTAACCGAGGTTCAGCCAGGACAGCATTGATTTCGGTCAGCTCAAGGGCGCCTTAAGAGCAGCATGCGACTTGAGTCTGCACACTGCAATTGAGGGAATATATATTCTGTTCTGTTCCCTTCGTTCTCGCTTCCTGACTCTACCCGGAATAGAGATCACCATGAAGAATTTATCAGATGTTTCTCGTTTATGATCCTCTTATCCTTCCTCTTTCGGGTTAGGTCATTTCCGGTCACTCTTTCGACCCGTTTCTCTCCAATCAAAACTACCTTTTCATTCTTGAGGCTCATTTCTCTAACCTCGGAATCCGTAACTCAAGATCACACAGGTCTGATCTGTCTTATCTCAGAACCAGTCGAGAACTGTAAGTCTCCAGATCAACCTGATCAAGAACAGAGGTCATCGTTAACGAGTATATCCCCGACAAGTCTACTCTGTACATGACGCGTACCTCTGCCTTGGCTTACCTAATTCGTCAGAGTCGGTGAGACGAGCCCTGAGCAAACGACCAAGACATTATCCCCGACAAAAGAAAACACGCCGACGACTACGACGACGACGACTACTACGACGACGACGAGTCGGGTAACCTTGATCTGCTACACGTAGATAGGACAATCTCCTTCTTATTCTTTGGTTTCTTTTTCTAGGAGACGACAGAACAAAGCTAAAAGCTCAAGAAGAAAAAATGGCCTCCTACGTCGCTGGTCAACATCCAGCTCGTGGCTCCAACATTACAAAGACCCATACCCGGAAACCATACTCTCGACCTGAGCTGTCTGTTGCATCTGGAATCGACCAAGAACCTGCCAACAACCGAAGATCCAAGGGATCGAAAGCTTCTGCTGCCGCTCCCTCGTTAGTAGCTACTCACCATCAATCTCAACCGGATGGCTTGCTTGCTGGAATCAGGAGTTTCATCACTGCTCCTCTAGGGTGGATGGGTCTTTCATCCAGTGGACCAGCAAATGGAAAGCCAAGTAAAGAGCAAAAAACATTCAATAAGCGATATTCTGCTAGGACATCCCCTCCTCCTCCTCCGCCTCTTCCTTTGTTTCCTTCTTCCGCTCCTGCTTTGAATTACAGAGATTCGGAACCTGGATATCACAGACAATACAGTCAGGAGCCATCTCAAGCACTTCCTCCTCCTCCTCCTCCTCCTGCGTCTTTATCAGTCGCTCGTTCTTCTGCTGCAAAGCGATACCTTCCCACCTCCTACTCCATGAACTATCTGGATGCTCCCGTTGAAGACCAACCGTTGCCTCCCCCGAGATCAACCCGAGCCGCTCCCTCGTTATCTTCTCGGCATATCTCTCCTGCTCCTGCTCCTCCTCCATCGGGAATGACACGATCTTTTACCTTGGCTTTTCCATCAGCTGGTCGAGACGGATCGCCTAGAGATATCTCGATGGATAGAGACTCGTTGTATGGATCGGTTTCTTCAAAAAGCCGGTTAGGTGGAAACAACCGGTGGATGGAAAGGTACTCACAAAGAGGTGAGATGAGTCCTGCGCCAGAGGAGGTACGTAAATTTGACTTCCCCCTTAAAAGTTTGAGTTGCAGATATATATGTCTTGGTTGAACTCGACTTCAGCGAGCAGAATAATTTACTTTTGTTTTGTTTTAAAAGTCTCTCTCGAGATCCAATAGTTTCTTGTCTTTGCCCCAGCCCACTCAGTATCGTGGGATGTCGAGGTCTTCTTCCGTGTTTTCCGGCTTAGATCAGTCAAGAAGAGGTGCAAGCATTGAGGTGCGTCTCCATCTTTGAGATTGCTAGTACTTCGTGCATGTTCATGTTCATTTCTTTTTTTACCTTGGCTCATCACAGCCTCAGCCTCAGCCTCAGCCTAGAACGCGAACTCCTGGTGGCGGTCGACCCGGTCTCGGCCAGATGGTCTGGGAACCAGATGCGGGCTTTATGTCTCAAAAGACTGCTGAACTTCGAGCTGGTACGTCACTGTCTTATTTGTGATTTTGTTTCAACATGTTGAATCTACTCTAAACCCATCCATATATGCACTTGGTTCTCGATGATGTATCCTTTCTCCCGGACCGGACCTTCAGGCCCTCCCCCCCCTCCTCCGTCTACAAATGCAGCCGAGAGGATTCTTCAGTCGTTGGAGTCCATGCGATCCCCTTTGACTGAAGCCAGACGACACCTTCCTACATCTGCAACTACTTCTCAGCTATCCGATCTTCCCCGATCGTTCTCTCTCGGTAGGATCCACATCCCTACTGCTTCGAAAGAGCAGGGGGCTAAGGAAAGGGAGACGCGAAGAGCGGACCTGATGATCTCGCCTTACGGCCGTGGCAAGGTCAGAAGAGATATGGAAAGGGAAACGATAGGGCGATTTGGAGGAAGCCGATTGAGAAACATGCTTAGCACGGCAGACAAGCGAAACGGTGGACAGGAGACTGATAGTGAGGGCGAAGAACTGACAGAAAAGGAGGATCGAAGGATCAAGGAAGAGAAAAGGAACGCCAACGGTAGGGGGCGTAAAGTGAACAAACGAGGACTGCGAAGCGAGGATGACGCAGAAAGTGACGAGCCAAGAAGATACTGTGAGTTTGATTTTTCTCTGAAGATTGTTAACCCCTTTCTATCAAAAGACGTCTTCTGATCAGTGTTTCATCATTTACTACTGAACAGCCACGCGGCGATCTACCAAAAGGCAGATCGAGGAGGAAGATAGCGATTCTGTGATGTCGAATGATTCTGAAGAAGCGTATGTATATGCTTCTCTTCTCACATGAATCTCTTATGTCAAACAAGGCTCATCCTCTTTCTTTACCTTTACGTAGTCCTCCGATCAAATCTACCAAGTCTCTCGCTTCGGTTACAGTCCCAAGCAAACCTATCGATGATTTCCGACCTTTGCCCCCCAACACAAACATTGATTCATCCTCTCGTTCTCGTTCCTCCCTTCGAGCCAAGTCTACCACCTCCAGGAAACACGTCTCTGCTGCTGGCTCTCGTGGACAAACCCCTGTTGAGAGCTCCAGCGGCCGGTTCTCGGCTAGGGACGAAGATCTTCCGGATGATGAAGATTTGGGCAAAATCAAGTTTGTCATGCCTGCTGGCGGCTTAAACATCCCTGCCGTCAAGAAAGAGCCTGTCTCGAGCGACTCTCTACTTTCCCGATTGGAGGCAGAGAAGAAGGATTTGGCAAAGAAGCCAGCCAATCCGTTCGCGGCACCAGCGGTTCCCTCGCCCCTAGGACAAGATACCAAGGAAACCGAGAAATCCAAGGGTGCTGAAAAGCCTAAGGATACAGAGAAGCCAAAAGAATCTTCATTCTCATTTGGAGCCCCTCTTCCTGCGTCCTCTTCGACCTCTGCTTTCGCAGCTCTTGCCAGCAACCCCGGATCAAAACCGGCTTCCAATGGCATTCCTAATTTCTTTGCTTCAACTTTGAGCAAAAAGACCGATACGCCACTCTCAAAGGCTGCTATTGAGTCTACGCCCAAGAAGCCTCTTTCCAGTTTAGGAAACGAAGGCCCTGTCTTTGGATCAACCACCCCTCAATCTACGCCTCCTCCGTCAATCCCCAATTTCTTCGCCAAGCCTGCATCTGAGTCTCCCGCACCCGCTCCTGCCGTCCGAGCGCCTTCCAACCCTTTCGCTTCTTCCCGGCCTCAAGGTTCGACCTCGACTGTTCCTGATTCTTCTGCTCCTGTTATTACGTCAACCTCAACTGGGAGCAACCCTTTTGCTGGTGTAGGAACAAACACTAGTAAGCCAGTTGAGCCGAAGACCACCTCGAGTGAGCCGTCAAAGGCAGATTCAGCTCCTTCTTTTGCTGCTCCTTCAGCCAATCCGTTTGCTCAAAGTAAGCCTACTGCACCAGGACTGTCCGTTCCATCATTCTCTTTCGGTTCGGCACCGAAGGCTTCTCGAAAGATTTCTGATGGAGGAATGGATATGATGGATGAGGCTTCAGAAAAGGCCTCTGGTGAACCCGCAAAAATATCGACTCCGGCTCCTGCACCTGCTCCGTCAACTTTCTCGTTCGGAGCTCCTGCAGCCAAACCGGCTGGATCGTCCCCATTCGCATTCGGATCGACTCCAGCTGCTGCACCTGCTGCTCCTTCAGCCCCTGCTGCTTCGGCATCCTCGACCGGATTCTCCTTTGGATCTACGCCTGCGACTGCCGCTCCTGCAGCCAAAAGCACGACATCCTCTCCTTTCTCCTTCGGAGCTTCGTCCGCTAACACAGAGACTTCCAAGCC